>JAPTHN010000023.1:7840419-8064691 GCA_026936325.1 Platynereis dumerilii | reverse complement strand
GAACTGTCCAGAAATGCCTTTGTTTTTCTTACCGGATTAATATTAAGGGAGCTACAGCGCTCCAAAAGTTGCACTTTTGAGACCCCATGGTGCCAAAAGTATCAAACCTGGGAACCCATACTTTGGCATAGACAGTGCCCCCAATAGGTACTACTCATTTGCTGAAGGACATGTAAATCTGACAATTGTATAATGGTTTTTCATGACATGACCACTGGAAATTTTGCCTTGACTTTGAACTTTGTCATCTCAAGACCCATTGAGCCATTTACCACTAGCCTCCTTTCTGCACTGCACATTTCTTTGTAGTATATGAGAAAAAAATCTCATGGCAAACAAACCAACAGTTTCTTCAAAACTGAACGGAGAAAGTTTTCACAGAAAATCACTGTAATTCCCATGTTGTGTGTAATTCCCATGCGTAATTCCCGCTGTGACTATGCAGTTATACTTTCATGGGGATACATTCTATAGTTTGTCAGTTCTGCAACATTTAAGAAATGGCCAAAAGTGGGAAGATAATGGGGGAAGTTTTAAATGATGCAAGATGAATAGATAGATAGGTCAAAGTTGTAAGTGCAGCCCTCTAAGCCCAGTTCCGGGCGCTCTCGAGGCGCTCTCGAGGCGCTCACGAGGCGCTCACGAGACGCTTACGAGGCGCTCACCTGTTATATATTTACCTCATGTGAGGGATCTTTTGCATGTTCTTCTGTGGCATAGAGACTGATATATGGTGCTTCCAATTGAACTGTGGACATTGGCAAACTACACCCAGCTGGGATTTCGTAACTTTAACACGATCGCAAAATAAATGACCCCTCACATAGGGTAAATGTGTAACATGCTGAGAACCCCCTATCTATATCTATCAATATCATATGGCTAGCGGAAATACTCGCTTCTCATTGGCTGACAGCCGTGCAATATTCTACGATATTGCACGCCTTATATTGCACGGTCATTTTAACATGTGAGAGATTGGACGGACCTGAGAGGAAGCACAACGTTTCAGCGCTGCTGCAGCCACAGGCTGGCAAACAATCTGTGTTTTCCGATTTTAATAAAAAGTGCACTGTACAGCAACGGAGGCAGTTAGAAAGCTTGTTTTTGCGGCAAAAGATGCGTCTTTTTAAGGGCTATCAGGATATCTATTTTTTGTACTGATTTTATTTTATTTTTATATCCAGAATAAAGCAATAAGTGACAGAAAAACAGCATTTTTGCAGATTTTTTGTGTGTTTAGAGGTCTAAAGTCTGCTATAAAGTTTCAGAAAAAAATCTGAAATAAAATCCATCATCAAGTAAATAATTTTCCATTCCGAAAGTGTGAAAATTTTTTTTGTGAGTAAAATATTTATTGCCTTTTGACAAGATACATTATGAAAAGGCGGATCAAATGAAACACAAAAAAAGTTAGGACAAGGAATTCCAGCCCTTTTCTTTGCATTTGACACAAAAAAACCATATGATATAACAGTTATTGCACATCACCTCGTGCAATATCAGTTTTTATGGCACCTCGGTGACTAATATTGCACTCGGGCTGCGCCCTCGTGCAATATTAGTCACCTCGGTGCCATAAAAACTGATATTGCACTCGGTGCTGTACGATAACTGTATAATATCTGTCTATATCTATCAATATCTATCTATATCTATCAATATCTGTCTTTATCTATCTATATCTATCGATCTTTCTCCTGATACTGATACTCCCCTCTCCTTCTCCCAAAAATACCACCAAATGCAGATTGGTGTTGGTCCTACCACACTAGTACCACAGGATATTCCAGCATCACATCAACACTGATCCCCCAGTGATCCAAGGCATAGCCAGAGCAACCAGAATGCATGAGGGATTTTCCTGCTTCCCTGCAAATTAGGAATTGGGACTCTTGGGGCAACTGGTTGGCCTTTTAATGAACCACTAAGCCCGACTAAGCCCAGCCCAGCCCCTTGGCCCTGTCCTTGGCCATGTGTGCAGTCTCACCAGACCAAGTGGGATATGTATGCTGATTCAGGTGGCTCCAGGTTGAGCCATAATATATCACACTAGAAAGAACTAATTGCTACTAGTATTGCCCAATTTTATTGCTCAATTTGCAACCAGGTATGTGAGACCCTTTGGTTGTTACAGAAGGCTCTCTAGGCTCTGAGTCAAATACAATTTAGCCAAATTTAAAAAAAAAATCTTAGAAGAGATCCATACAAATTACACCTTTCTATTGAGTATAGTTGGTAGATTTGGTCACTTTTAGCTATTTACTAGCAGTTGTCTACATTTCTAAGATGAGGCTGGTAATCTTGTTTCCTAGCAAGTACTGATGATTCCTAATGAATCAGGATGCTACACCGATCAATTAGTAGGTTCTCCTCATTAGCTGAGGACGCAATCTGTATGACTCAATTACCTAGAGCTGTAGACACACACAGCAGGTAGATGGTAAAGCTTACACATTCTAGTAGTGTAACAGTACTTACACTAACAGTTCTTGTGACCAGCAAAGCAAGTACATTGCGAAGATGGACAATTCGATTTAAGTAGAAAGGCCTCCAAATGAAGTTTTCTTGGTCCACAATCTAACAAAATTCTCCAGAGGTCCAATACTGTGTTGTCTCTAAGGTCACAAATGGCTGGTGCTATGTCGCCCAACAGAAAATTACATTGTCCATCATCCACTAATTCTTAGGTAGATTGATATTCAAAGTACATTGTTTGAGTTATTCCAGCTACAGCTGCAGGTGTATACAAAGTATGCCTACATTGTTACTGTGGTCCAAAGTGTATAAATTGACGTTAAGGACCGAAAAATTAAAGTACTTACAGTTTGTCACGTCAGGCATTGAGACAGAAATATAGCATTGTTTGTACAGTCCTTAGAAATCACTGCAATGAGATTGGTGGATCTGCTGATACAAATTTGAGTAGAACTAAGTCTGGAGTGGCGCTGTGGTGCACTTTTGTGACGTCATTGCCCATTGTGTGTCAGATTGGTGGCATCACAAATATCAACATTTTGGGAAATTCGACTGTCATTTTCACAAATTGGCAAATATCAGACAAAAAAAGGCACCAAAACATCACGGAAACGGAATAGTCATATTACAATAGAGCTAAGCTGTCCATAGGTATGTCTATTTCTCATGTGGGGCTAGTGGTTGCTGAGATATCTGGCCAAACGTCTGTCCTCTGCTTGATGTGACAAACTGTAGGTACTTTTTTTTTCAAGATTCAAAATATCAAAAGGACTTTGTCTGCAAAGTCCAAAAAAACAAAATAAAGTTAATAAAAACAAATCTGAAACAACCGAAGTACATTCTCTTTAAGTCGCTAAGGTCCAAAATCCAAAGTACAAGATCATAAATATTGCAAGTACATTGTCTCCAAGGTCCAAGAACAAAATACATTATTTTTAAAGATCTGAATAGTCGAAGCACATTGTCTCTTAGTTTCAAAAACCAAAGTGTCTAAAAAAAGGAATCAAGCACACTGTCTCTACTGCTTCAGAGGAGTATTTTAGTTGATGAATAGTCCTAATCCTTGTCTTATTGACTTTGCAGGGTCCTTGGCTTCAACAGAGTGCCCCCCACAGCTGGCAGACTCATCAATGTGACTAATGACATCAAGAGATTTGCACAACAGGACTTGCTCAAGACTTTTTTTGTATCTCCTGGTAAGTAAGGCCTATAAGATAAAGTTATTCTCTTTTTCCACAATGTATTGTCCTTGAGGACATATGCGAATGGTTGGGTTCCCCGAGAACTTCCCCCTTATACAGGTCTAACCACAGGCAGTGTTCACATGCTTTGCCCTTATTCTGTTATTATATTATACCAAGGTGTATTGCTCAAGCTCCCCCTATGGGAAAATAACAGTCGTCGTGTGCGGTCATATTTGCGGAAGTTACCATAAATAGTATTCTTGGGATATCCCATGGCCACCAGGCCTGTTTTGTGGTGGCTGGGAAACAGGCTATAGTATGCTCACCAAAGGGCAGACTGAGGTTCCAATTTAATCAAGAGATGGCTCTGTGGTCTCCTAAATTCTGATTGGCTGTCAAAGGGAATTCCCTTGTGATGTATGCTGATATGGGTGCACGCATAGGTAAGATTGGCCAAACAAGGTTCAATGCGAGTCTAAATGCAGTGTAGTGGGTGAAAATCATCTCTAAGTGTAGCTGAGAGACTATTATCTCACAGAACCAACAAGAATGTTGTGAAAGGCTGCTCCTTGAGCAATTTTAATCAATTTTCTATATTTGCACTCCACCAGGTGGCACTTGAGCCATACACCTTCCTCTCTATCTCTAGAACTGCTAAGCCATTGTGATCATTCCGCCTGTGGTCTAACGCAGTTCATATTTATAAGATACAATAAGAGGTTTGCTTTATGGAAGCTCCAAACCATTTTCCAGAAGCATTTTTAAACGTGATTTATTGAGATGTGAAGCAGTAGATATGACAGTGACAGTGGTGCTTGCAAGTAAGTGAAATGGATGACGTTCTTCCATTGGGTCAATGCTAAACATCCCCAACCAACCTGCTTGTGCATGGGAGCTTTGCATGGTGCTAAACTAATGAGCAGAAATGTATTCCAACACGAAGTCAGATCTATATATGTTGTTAGGTATGTCTGAGACTCATGGCCGCCATGTTTCTCTACTAGCTTCTACTCAGAGTTGCATGTATGGCCATTTGTATGGGCCAATGTGTTTGATAAGTAAGTGAAACCCAAAGCCTATGTAATATCAGTTGGGAGTTGAGATTCACTAACTAATAAATATTTTGACCCCATATGTAACTATTTGTAGAGCAAATAAGTTGGCGGCCATCTGCATCCAACATGCTTCAAATATCATCTTTTATGATACGATATGTTCCTGTCCCATTGAAAGAGAATCCATGCTTTCACAAGCAGTTTCGTTTAGAGGATGTTTAGCATTGACCCAATGCCAAATCATTTCACTTTCAGGCAGTACTGTACACAATTAGGTTTTACTAAATATTCATTACCTTATAAAACAGTCATTATCAAAAACCTTAGTTTTAAACTCTTCCAAGCAAACGCAGAGCTCTTTAGGGACTGATTGTTGAGTATGGCAATTGCAGACATCCTCTCCTGAATTATCAATAGGCTGGGACCAAGTGCATGGCAGATGCATGGGAGATTTCTTACAAGGTTTCATTAGGCATGAATCAAGTGAATCCGAACAAGAGGAAGATAGATGGGATTCTTGTCTCAAAGAGAGCTCTCACTTAATTCTCTGGAATACTGCACTCATACCTTATTTATTTGAATTCATCTGCAACAGAGTCAAGAGAATATATGTGCTTTTAGCTTTTACTGCAATTTGCACCAAACAACACCAGTTAAGGCCGGACATTTTTAATTTTTAGTTTCTCAGATCAACGGACGGGGGGGGGAGGGGGGAGGGTTGGTCTAGTGGTAGCGTGCTGGACTGCCAATCGCTGGGTCCAGGGTTTGAATTCAGCTCTTTGGGCCCATGTTGAACGGCTGTTTCAATCATCTTTCGCCACATTGTTGTGTCCTCCTCCTGTCCTAATTAACCTACCAAGTGCATAAATACAGGACGTAAAGCCCCAAACATCGATCCATCTGAGATCAGCCGACCCAACATATATTCTGCCTACAGAATATACAATTTAACATCACCACAATTTTTATTAAATTGACATTATAAAAATTGAGATACATTTCAAGCTTCCTTTTTTTATTTCTTTCTAAGAAAAGTGCCGAGAGACTAAAGAGAACATCCGAGAAGCTAAAGATCAATTATGTCTGGCCTAACAGCAATGCCAATGCAAATGCAACACAACCCTGTCATCAATTTACTTTGAGGTCCTAAAATTGTACAGGAGCAAGGGGCAGAGGAAGCTACATACATATTAATTTAATATTTCAAGAAAGAAAGATGATAGAAGCAGCATCGACCTATAGATCTGCTGTTATCTGCAAGAGCCACACAGCTCCTTGTGGCTCCTTATGGCTGATGAATGCAGTAACAGAATGTAAGAGAATTCTGTGCAGCATCACCACATTCTTGATCAATTAGAAGTTGGAGCCATACTGTATAATAATTAATTGTAACCAGTCATTCCATCCAGTGATCATTTTAGTGATAATATTCCTGGCTGCATCTCTCTGTGTGTCTTCTCACACTGTTAATACATTAGAATGTAACTAGAGGTCATATAAATCCTCCATAAATCCGTCCTGTCATCTTTTACAGTGCCGCCTGTAAGTAAGTGAAACGCATGATATTGTGCCTTTGCATTAATGCTAAACATCCTAAACCAAGTAAGTGAAACACATGATATTGTGCCTTTGCATTAATGCTAAACACTAGGGTGGTCCAAAAAACTTTTTTTGCCAATATCAATTCGCATACCCTCCTATTTTGTGAGAAATGGTGCAAAAACAATGCAGCTTAAATTTTATGAAAGTCCAACAAGAGGAAGGGGTCCCCCAAAGGCCTTAAAGTTTCAATGTTTTTTTAATTTTCGACCATTTTCGCCAATCCGCGGTTCTCTATAACTTCGTCAGTATTAGTCATATAACATTCTAATTGCCATGGTTGGAAAGCTCTCAAAAAGACCTTCAATTTGCATACCAACAGCAATGGTCTAAGACGATATCTTGATTCCCATTAGCCCTTTAACCTGCACTCTTTAGAATGAAAATGACGCAGATTGTGTAATCTTGTTAAAAAATGACTTTGGAATTTTTTTCAATGATAATTACAGTGATTTGCATGCTCATAGTTCCAGAATGACCAAAATACAAAAAACATTTTGATTTTTACCATTGGAGTGCCTGGCTTGTGATTGATGAAGTTTTAATGTTAACGTTAGTTGAAAACTCGGAAAATGTGAGATGGGGTCTCTTGCATTTCATATAATATCTTCTTCAGAATTTATTGCAGGGCAACATGGATGGTACCAAATGAAAGAAAATACTCCTAGCATTCTCATGGTGCCAATGATGTTGTCCTATATTTAATTCTTGTGAAGTTAAAATATGAAATATAACAGCCCCTCCATGAATTGTTTCAATAATTCCGACGAAATTTTGCATTAAAACTTCCAAGCTTATAAAGCGGGATTTTCCATGACCAAAAATTAAAAAAATATTTTATTTGCTTGTCCTGGAATTTGAAGAATGTGAATCACAGTGATTATTAGTGAAAAAAAAATCAAAAGCCTTTTTTTAAGAGGATTAGACAGTCAGGAAAATTTTCATTCAGAAAAGTGCAGGCTGAAGAGTCAATGGGAGTCAAGATATCGTCCTAGACCATTGATGTTGGTATTCAAAATGTAGATATTTTTGAGAGCTTTCCAACCATAGCAATAAGAATGCTGTATGCCTAATACTGACGAAGTTATAGAGAACCGCGGATTGGCGAAAATGGTCAAAAATTAAAAAAACATTGAAACTTTAAGGCATTTGGGGGACCGCTTCCTCTTGTTGGATTTCCTTAAAATTTCACCTGCATCTGTTTTATACCTAACCTCATCAAATAAGAGGGTATGCGATGTGAAATTCCCAAAATAATTTTTTCCCATCTAAAAATTAACCACCCTACTAAACATCCTAAACCAAATTGCTTGTGGAAGCATGAATTCTCATCCGATGCAGGGAAAACATATTGGGGCATAAAGGCTGATATGTGAGGAATGCATGTGGGATAACAATGGCAGCCAATTTCTTTGCTGCAGGTATGGGTCAAAATCTTTGATAAGCAAGTGAAACACCCTTCCCTATCACTTACTGACCCAATATGTTTTCTTGTCATCGGATGAGAATTCATGCTTTCACAAGCAGTTTGGTTGAGGATGTTCAGCATTGATGCAATGGCATAATATCATGTGTTTCACTTACTTACAGGCAGCACTGTATCTAAAAACCGAGCAGACCAATGACCTTGACACGTAAAATTGCTGTGGATGGATAATGAATGATTGGGGCATTATGTCCTGATATGATGGATGACTGGGCTTTATGTCCTGTATTTATGATCTTGGCAGGCTGGTTAGGTGAGCAGGACAGAGCAAAGCCGAGAGATACGACAAACAACAAAACATACATATTTTTCCAGCATCCGCCTTTATATTTTCGTCTTTTTTTCCTTTTCAGCTGGTAACGTGTGCTTCCACGGCCAGTGCGACTACTACTGTGATACGAGCCATGCCGTCTGTGGCCACCCGGAAATGATGGAGGGATCTTTTATGACCTACCTTCCGTCATCTCGGAGTGTCAAACGCAAGACGTGGCGCCATCCTTGGAGACGCTCCTACCACAAGCGCAGAAAGGTGAACCTCTAAATGCCTGTACAACTCAAAATCTACATTCAAATTACATTTCCCCAAGTAGTTTCCATACATGTAATGCTGAGTTCGTACATTTACATTTGCAAGTAATCACGTTACATGTAGCATGTGAATTAAGTCTCCCATTCCATCAGGAAAAATTTTGTGCAGTCTCAAATTTCAGGAAGAAATTTACTTTCATGTAAAGTCACTTCATCAAAAACATAAACATTCAGTTTCCTTACATGCAGAGAAAGTTCTGTCGAATTCCACAATTACAAAACAAAGAAGGATCTACAATTACAGGCATCCTGAAGGCAGTAAATAAAGTGTACGGCTGTAAATAATACGAGTCGTTTAACTGCATTAAAAAATGTATAATAAAACTGACTTGCGCGATATGAATGCATGGCAATGAGGGAAAGGATGATAGAAACTGCTGTTCAGCATAGCATCTCATTGAAAGAGTACAGTGGAACAATTGTTGTCATTCATATTCCTTATTATATATATCGGCCTCATCATGATTTTAATTGCTTTGTAGTTTGTACTATCATTATTACTTTATTTATTTTTTTCACTTGTCAATGGAAACCATTATCTTTGTCAGGACAACAGCCTTTCTTATGAGACTCTTCATCATTTAAGCTCTCGTAGCTTCTCGGAACAATTAAAATCAACAAAACTTAAATATTTCTTTGTTGCCAAGTTCTGTGAAATTTAAGGAAAGTTCATCGTCAAATATTTTGCACAGGCCATCAGATCGTGTTTCACAAAACATGCATATTTCAAACTTTGTTGAGCACAAGAAATCTTTTGTCAGATTGGATAAAAAGAATCTTTTGTTTCCGTTCAAATGTGTCCTGACACTTTGAAGTTCCATGGACATATTCTTATCATTTTTTCGTGATTTGTGCGATTCCTCGTCTTCGCTCTGTCCATGATTGACCTTTTAACGACATTTCAAATTCTGGTAACACACAATGTCATAAACTTGCAATGTTCTACTTTCTGTCATATGACATGTATCATATTTCTTTCCAGTCTGTGGAATTTTGGAAATTTGCAATAACTTTTCAGAAAGATATGATGACCTTTACCCCATTGATTCCATGTTTATCTGTTTTTCATTGTCACAGGCCGAGTGGGAGACAGATAATACTTATTGCATTAAAGTTCGGAGTGAAGCGCCATACAACAACGGTCGACGTTTACTGGACCTTATGGATATGGCTGTTTTTGACTTCTTATCCGGTAGGTGACAGACACAATGTTCTTTAACCTAAATTTTCATTACTTTTTCCGTAAAGCCAAGAGGTACAGAGAAGAATATTTCAAAATGACATTGTACGTCATTGAAGACCAAATCCTAAATTTATTGGGATAGTGAATGTACAGCATATAAGCAAGGTACAGAACCTACACACAATATATGTATGTGTCTCTTGAATTGTGAAATAAAAAGCATATACTATGTTCTGACCACCTTTAGTTATCATAAAAACCATTCATTTAGATGATACAGGGTGTTGGCATCAATACGTACTGAATGAGAACCTTAATAATCGCAATTTTGCTTCAGGTAATTTGGATCGCCACCATTATGAGACCATTATATTATTTGGAAACTATACATTCCCACTGCATCTTGACAATGGACGGGCGTAAGTACTAAAAAAATCTTGGTGTTATAATTTCACAAGCACCAATAAGGTCATTTTGTGAAAGGCTCCACTTTTTCGGACTGATTACCGAAAAATAATTCTCTCTTTCAAACCTTAGATCTGTATGAGAGCAACTTTTTTTGGAAAAGTTTTTTTCTCGGCAGACAGCCTCCAACTCGATTATCTGTAAGATTCCGTTAATTAATTTTAAATCTGGTAATGAGGAAAGGTTGAACGAACCAGAGATAAATTGCAAGCAATTAGACCTATTAATAAAAATAAAGTGTAGCCTAACAAGACCATCATAAACACTGTTGAATAAAATTATAAAGAGATTGGCGTATTGGCGTTTAGGGCAACTTTGCGGAGTTGTTAATTACGTATCATTTACATCATTCATTACTTCCCAATTATCCTCTTTCATTTTTTTCTTCAGATTTGGCAAACCAAGACATGATGAACTGTCCATCCTAGCTCCCATATACCAGTGCTGCTTATTCAGATATTCCACTTTGCAAAAACTGCTGCATTTCAATGACGGACCATTAACACTAGGGGACGCTGTGCGAGCCTCACTCAGCAAAGACGCCATCTCTCCACTATTGTTGGAATCATATCTCACAGCTTTGGACAGAAGAGTGAAAATCATTCTAAAAACAGTTTACAAGTGTGTAAAAAAGAACATCTCATCCCACAAAGTTGTCATAGAGGATGGCTTCTGACGTTTATATTTTATATCGAGAAGATTATTACATTGTTATTGGTTTTTCAATAAACATTAATGGTTGACCACTGTTGTTTTCCTTTCAACAGACCGATTGACAAAGCGTTGAAAAGTAGTACACTGTATACTTGTCTAAATTGATTTTCACATGAATGACTAGGTCGTCCCACCGCATAATGGTCAGTAAAATAAAAGATTCTTGGAATACATGAAACGCATGTGCATAATATCTGGAATCCAAAAAGAGAAGGACGAAACAAGAAACCAATGACCTTAGTATCCATTTCGAATGACACAATTGCAGTTCCAGAACATACAAAAGCATTCTGCCACTCATCAAAGGAAGAATTCGAAGATGTGCATGTCCACAAGACTTATGCATTTAATAAAATTTGAGGTCACAACCTATATCGTTAGTTAAGAACCATCGAACGTTTGCAATGACAAAGTTCAGAAAGGCACAACTGCAAGACATCAAAAATATCCAGTTAAGCAAAACAATACAAGGGATTGAATACCACATGACCATCAAAAAGTCCTTCAAAATTTCTTTAATGATATTCACTGACCAAATCCAGGTCTTTTAATACCAGAACCAAATATTTTCTTCGATGAATTCACAGACCATATCGTAATTGATGTAGATCTTTTCATATGAGTAAATATTTTAAAAGCCTTCGAGGCTGATGGCACAACAAAACACTTTATTCTTCTTTGGTCCGAAAGATCATAAAATTAAAAGCAAAAAAAACTCAACACAAGGATTGGGGTAAAGGTGACAACTTTAATGTCTTTTTACATATTTATAAAATACACAATTGATACAATCAATTAGAAGAACCTTCTTTTGTTATATTTATATATTATATTTTGACATTTTGACATAATATACATTTTACACTGTGTAAGACAGGTTTGAATATTTCGCCACAACCAGACGGGTATCCGGTCGTGACGATAAACGCGAATTGAATGAACCTTTTCTTTTGGAAATTCCATGGGATTTTTTTTTATCTCTGGAATGTCGAAACCAAAAATGAGCATTGAAAGTTGACCTATGGCAATTAAACTTGGACTGAGAGAGATAGAGAGAGAGAATGCTTCCACTCACAAAGTGACAAATAACAACCGTAATCGATATATATATCGTACGAAAACTTTGAAAAGGGTTTCATCTTTCTTCTTCTTCTTCATAAAAGGACATTTGCATACTTCACAAGATTAGACATTGCCGTTACATACTCTGCAGTATCATAAGAAATAGTTGGTATTCCGAGTAGTCATGAATTGGCTCCTTTAGAAATTACCTGACATCACAAATCACTGAACGTGCAGCATTCATATAAAACTTACAAACACGATGATAGTCAATAACCAACTTTAAGCTCAATGTGAAAACCATACAAAAGAGTCGATTCTCTAAGATAAGATTAAGTCCCTCACCAAAAATACATTATATACCATCATCTCACTCTCCGAGAATGGTTCAAAATACAGCAATTGATGGATAATATTTGGTACCAATTCTTTTTCAAGAATTCCAAGTACACTTCAATAAATTTTCTTTTTGTCACGTCAAGTGCTGCATTTCAGCAAAGTTCCAAAAATCAGTAAAAATTTAAAATCTCAGTTCTTTTAAACCCACTTTAAGATAATATCTGATAAATTTGCAGAGAATTTGAATATTTTTTATTATTTTATATCTTCACATGTTAGTGGCAAAATTTTATTGAATCCTGATCGCAAAATTTCATATTTTATGTCACAAAACCCATGCAAGGCCTTGGTACCTAATTTGAAATTCTTGAGAGCGGACTTGGCCAGATATACTCTCAGAATAGATAGCAGATGTTGAGATTTTCGAAAATTGGAACTCCTGTGCATTCTGCAAGAGTGAGGGATGCTTGAAGCCAGTGACGGTGCATTTGAGCACTTAAAACTTTCGGCATAAGTACCAATTTGAATCCCAGATAATTTACTTGCATATTTACACATATACACATCATCTACTTACAGTTTGACTTTACAATTTAACTTTACAGTTTAACTTCACATGCAACTTGACATCTTGACGGAAAGATTACCATTGTTGTATAATTTTAAGAAAGAGACAAGGGCCAACAGTTTTTACAAAGAGGGCATCACTATGTCACATGGTCACATGAAATGGCAGAAGCAAAACTTTTAGAAAGGCACTTGACACTGCAGTTTGATAATATACTGGGGAATCATTTTGAGGAAGACCACATACTGGTGATTTCATTACCCTATAACTCCTACAGCTTTACGAGTACTGGTGAAAACCAAAATCGAAATTCAAGTTGGCAACTCCAGAGTACTCCCATCTTGTTAGAATAATCTCCAAATTCGTTTTAAAGGTTCTGACCTTGCAAAAGTCCTCTTGTCCAGGATTTGGACGTACGTTGTCGTACAAATTAACTTTTTTAAAACTTCGAATACACACAAAAAGTACATTGCGTATTCCACATTGATACGATGTTGTCGATCCCCGAAATGATCTCCAGTACTACATTTGATACACTACATTATTTCCTAACTCGCTACTTCCAACATGCAGTCGTTACTTTCACACAAGCATTCCTACTCGGTGTATTGCGTAATCTCAACACTTCATGTGCAGCAGCCGAGGAATAAGTATGAATTGTGATCTTAACGAAAAGCTGAACTTTTACGGTAAGCATTATAACGATAAGGGGAATGTGCTTCTGACATGATCCATGACATTTAAGCTTCAGCAAAGAATTAACATTATCATAAGCCTCATCGATAAGCATTATCATGTTATTGTGGAGCATCATTACTGCAATATTATTAGCATTACATAGTACACATGTCTTATTACTAGCAGGATTTTAGCATAATTATTAATAAGGCATATATGACACGAGACTTATTAGTGCATACTGGATTCACCAGACGATAATCTCAATATAACCATTCATATAACATGAAGATCTTACTATAAAACAGTGAACCATGCAATTGATCACAATAATTAAACAAATATTGATGTATCTGGACTTACAATTGATGTAGCTTAAACATAATTTGATATACAGGCTTGATCCCATGTATTACAATATTTAATCATAAATTTAAGTACATAGTTAATGATGTATTTCACCGAATTCCCAATTAAAAGATCCTCGTAGCATGCACATTCATTTATATAGTCAGTTTGATTCGAATTCAACAGTTTCTTCAATAACTTTACTATATATACTTATCAATTACATTTCAAATCATTTTTGCAGAATTGGTTAATATATATATGCAGACAAATCAAGCAAGCACAATCATTCATTCAGTTTGGTGCTATGAAATGCATGAACTTCAACATTGGCCAAAACGAGGCTAAACTTATCATTGAACGTGTCCAACTTTGGAAATATCAGTTTTTGTTAAATTTGATTAGCACAAGTAAGTCATCATGTCAAAGTGTTATTACAATACTGAAATCACGTGGCATATACAACATGTAGGTACAATTTCATAATTATATAGAAATCTGCAATGAAATTTCATAATTATATAGAAATCTGCAATGAAATTTCATAATTATACAGAAATCTGCAATGAAATTTCATAATTATATAGAAATCTGCAATGAAATTACATAGGAATCTGCAATGATTGTGCAACTATATTTCACATCATTCATCCAATCACTATTAAACCCTATTGCCCTTCTCGGATCCCATACAATACTTCTATTTATAATCCTGATAATCATTTAAGAATTATAAATAATTCAGTCCAGGTATCATTCAATATTACAACATACATATCATGTACAGGTAATCTTAGAAATTCTATTACTGGCAAGTAGAAAATAGTTCACTAGACTGTTTGTAAGCGTTCTTCACAATACACCATATATCAAATCACCAATTAGAATCAACTGCTCACTGACAGTAACCCTCACTTATATGTAATATATATCTGCATATATTTGCCATCAACCGTATTCATTACTCTCATTAAAAAGGTACTGTAATGCAGAGAACAGTCTGAAATGTTTGTAGTAAAGTTACTACAGCAAGAGATTTACCGTATCATATAAACTTGAACATTTCCAGTTTGCCATATTGAAAACTCAGACGATTTCAGAATGACAATCCATATCAACAAGCGTACATCACAATTTGGATATTTCCTAGAGCTCTCTTCACCTCTCTACCTCTGTTTTATTGTTACATTAATGCGACGTCAGAGAGTCGACATTAGGAGTCACCCTTTACACCATTATAATATATATATATAACTTTTGTACATCATATACTCTTCTCTATATGAGATTTTTTAAATTTAAAGTGTTTCATCTCATTTACAACAATTTCATAACGACTGTACAGCCTACACGGATCATAAAGCCAACAAATTTGTTGAGCATCATTTAAAGATTCAATGCTCACGACACGTGCTCATTACATGCTCATGACATGCTCAAATCAGCAGTCTTGGTTGTCCACTAGGGGGCCTTGTGTCCACTAGGGGGCGTAGTGTCCACTAGGGGTCAGGTGAACACAATCTTAGAACATTTAAATATATCAACATTGGAAACCAATCACCATTAGTGTATTTCACCAGGTCAAACATCAAGTAACAATGGGCAGCAACACTTTTGTGAAACACTTTTTGTGATACACTCTTCATATCGAAGTAATCTCATACAAGTTAATTATTGCGGAAAAGTGCGCATGATACCGAAGTGCAGTTTCAAATCATATCTACACAATGCCAATACGTAACAGCTTTAGGGGAAATAAGAGGAAACTCATCACTTTTTCATACTTTTTTTTTTTAAACTTTCACTTGTATTTTACTTTATATATTCGCAGAAACCATCAGAGGTCCATCGTGGTTCGGCTATTTTCATATTGATCCATCTCACTTTCGCAACATTACCTTCACCATATCTTATCATTTCATCAAGTACAAATATGTGCTTTCCCTAATGTAAATACACCTACTATAACCAATAACTTGAATGTTCTCTGGATTGATAATTTCATAAATATACCTTCAGAAGGTTGTATAACTGTAATGTTCCATCTCCCACAATTACCATTTGAATGTTCTCTGATAGCTAAAGGAAGTATTTGACATTAACAGCAGTGGATACTAGTCTTAATTAATGCAAATAAATGGGCTTACATTTGTATCACACTCAGATCTCTCCCCATGGACCTTCGACGGACCTCCCGACAAATGTACAATGGACCTCTGACGCTTTCTGAGCATATACACGAACCAATGGCATCGGCCAAAGAAAATACCAAACTACAAACTGTTTGAATAAATACCACACATAACATCAAGAGGAAGCAAAGCTCAAATAAATTAAAAGTGGAATGTCAAACAATTCTGAACTACTGAAGCACACGATAATATTGCGGGTGGAACTGTCGCTGCTTCGTCGCTCGGACGAGAACTGAGTGTCGCACGGACTCGGACGAATGTCCAACTAGGACTTCTGTCCACTTTTGTAATTTTTAACGTAAACAGGAGAGTAAAGATGCATTGAGAGTGGTCCATATCTTCTATTAGAGGTAAGCAACACAAGTAGTCACTCAGTCTAAATTCTGTAAACTACAACTAAGCTTCAAAAAGGTACAAGGTTCAAAGAAGCGTCTAACTGTGCCCAGCAGTGTTCTACACATTAAATTATCAGTGTCTCATTTTGAAGAGTATACATGTGTCTTTTACGCAACCATTCGCTGGCATCTCATCTTTTATGTCTATTTATGTCATAGATTTCATAGAAATTAGCACCTAGCGATACATTTATAGTGGAATCGTTCCTAACATTATTACAGATGCATTGAGTTTCACAAAATATGCATCCTTATTAAAGCATTACGTGAAGAATTTCCCGATTTCTTTGATCTTGTGAATTAATCGTGCATTTCTCAGACCTCACACTCCCTCCGCAGGTGATAAATTGGTGAATCTTATTCTCTTTTTACATCCTACATTTATTTATCTGTAGTTTTTTGATTGTGACTTTTTTGCCATTCGACTGGTGGGCCACTGTTGGCACCTCACGTCATAGTATTTGCCTGATGTGAAATTCTTTTTCTTTTTATCCTTTTTTTCTCGCAGATGCCGTAAGACATAAGAATGCAATGCTGACTCGACAGGAGTCAACACTGACTGTTGGCATACTATTGTTCCAGATGCCAGCCAATCAAATGCAAACAAAGCGAACGGCCGCCCGAGACACATGAACCTCAAAAGAGACTGACTGAATTTGAATCTACTGAAAAACGAGACATTAACACAAACCTATGCGTATGACAAATTGAGCCGTTATTCCCCTAGCCTAATAACAAAGAGGTGATCTTGCTCACCCCATGAATGTCGCAAAGAATGTACAATCGTATTGGAATGGTACTGTTCTGAAAATTAACCAACATGGAATTTATTGGTGTTAACAGTCGTCTGGCTTGAGCGGCCTTAGTGGCCGCGGTTGGTGACTTTTAGATAAATCGGAACTACTTCAGTCTCAATGGCATCTCTGATCTCATGGTCAAATGACAACACTGAATCTCCGTCAGTCGAACAACGAAGCAGCTCAAATCCACCACGCAACATGAAAGGAATATAATATATATAATTATATATAAATTACACCAAAGATACTTTGTAATAACAAATCAACTAACTTCACGTAACCGTAAACCATAAACAACTTTTTCTTTCTTTTCCATAGCAAACAATTCTATAACAACGACAACAATAAGGACTTAGTAGCCAAGAACAATGCTGGTTACTCAGCACAAAAACTGAAAACTCAAGTCTGGGTACAGAATGTGAATTGGTCAGAAGCCATGGCAGCTTGTAAAGGAAAATACATTTGAGCTGGACTTGGGTAAGATGGGGTGTGATATAGGACTGCGATCATCACTCTGTGCGAGTAATAAGCAGCACTACAACCACACGCCATGGAATGGGTCACCGCAATTTGTACCACTGTTAAGGGGTGTAGGCTCGTCTCTGCAGTAAGCCTCCACCAGCGGATGTCTGAAGAATTTGAATCTGCTTAAATCTGAATTTATTTAAAGCAATTATAATTATATATAAATAATGACATGAATAACATCGCTCTGTTACTCAAAAAGCTCTAGCCTGATACGCTGTGAAAATCACTGTGATAATCACTGATACAGGGCAAACTAAAATGCTATTCAATTAACAATTTAAGATACTAATATAAGTAACCTCAGTAAGTAATCTTTGAATATTAGAATCTTAACTAAACATGCGCCTTTACAAAGACTTTCACAAGAGTCAACTGGAGGATGACGTAGCTAGGAAGGACCCAGCGTCAGTCATCATCACTTCAGTCGATAAGCAGAGATCAGCCTCATCCATGAACACGTTGAGGGCGTCAGGTTTCGCAAGCAAGGGGTCCACGGGGAAAGACAGGGGTGCGTTGGAGGCAGTAGGGGTTAGCCCAGTGTTATTAGGGATAATGATATCCAGCCAGTCCATGTTCATGGAACCGGCAGGGTCAGTCAAGTCATGGTTGCCCAGGTCGAGGGGGCTGTGTGGAGAAGGACTGTTAGGGTTGAAGACAGTCTGTATACTGCTGGTCATCAGGACGTCCTGGGAGCCGTGGTGGTGGCTCTTGACGTCCTTGTTATTCTGCTGCAGGATGCTGGGCGAGTCGAGCATGTCTGCTAGATCATCCAGGGTGTTCATGTTGGTCTCCGAGTCAGACCAGTCCATGAACGGTAAGTCGGACAAGTTAGTGGTAGGCAGGTCATTGAGGGCGTTGGAGAGGTCGGAATTGAGGCAGTTTGGAGTTATGCTCTCTTCCTTCTTAATGTCCTGCTGCTGGATGATCAACGGAGACGGAGAGTGCGTTGAGGACCCGGGGGAGTCCGTCAGCACTCCGAATGGAGAGGTTGCCGCTACCAAGTCCCGGGTCAAGTCCGGGGGCGACAAGGGTGTGTTCGACGAGAGGACACTCAGGGGCGACACGTGGTTGAAATTGCTCACGAGCGTGCCGGAAGCCGAACTGGCACTCGCAGGAGATCCCACTCCGGATAACACAACAGAAAATGGACTGTTAGCCACGCTGACCACCTCACAGGCCTGCGACACAGGCACTATAGACGTCACGTTCAGCAGCTGATTTGAATTTGATGAACAGACAGTCGTCTTTGGTGTGGGGGGAGGCTCCTGGGCAGCACACGCAGGCAACTCTGAAATTGAAAAGAACTTCATCAAACCCTCAATTCAAGAAGATCTTTCATTACATGTTTATTGTTGCATTTTCCTTTATATTGTTTACTGGAACACTGCAAAGCAGGTTTCAAACAGTGATACATAAGGCTGTCCTTGCAACAAACTCAGGTAATTGATCAAAATTCATGATTGTATAAATAAATAAATAAATTTCATTCCAATTCTCTTTCATAATGATATCTTTGACATAGTGAGACGCTAATAAAAGAACATATTTTGTAGACGCTAAAATAACATTATATTTTGTACATGATAACAATAATTAATCCTCCTACACCATGGAGATTCGATCATTTATTAAATTGTTACCTCCAGTGCGTATGAGAACTTCCAGGACATCGTCCATGGCCGTAGTCTCAGATTTAGTCAGAGGCAGTATCGTGCCATGTGCCGCCGTTCCTGTCACCGCATTAATCTCATTGTTATTAGCTGGTGGACTATCATCAGGCTGAAAAAAAAGAAAAAGACGTATAGTAAACCTCTCATATAGTAATATAGCAAAAGAAACATTAAATAACAATTCTACATTTTAACTGCCAGAATCGCGTTATTGAACCTTCCAATTAAGGAAAATTAATATACAGCAAAAGAAGGACATCTAATTCCCATTGAAAATTGGTGTTTTTATTACTATCATTTGCTGTACAGTATATAACTAAGCAGGCTTTGAGCCCCAACTATGTCAACAATAAAGATATCATCAATCCATCACTATCTGGGATTTTCCAAATTGGACAAGTTATTTAATAGTGGTTATTCCTGAGCACCAAGATCATCAAATCTGGTTGAGCAATCCAAAGCTATCAGTACACTTGTTGAGGATGTAGACACAGGACATTAACCTGTCTGTTCTATGGCCATAATATGCTAAACATAATGTTCAACAAGGTATGTTAAGCAGTTTACTATCAAGCCGAAAGGTACTTGGCTGTCATGTAATTTTCAGTAATTGATGCCATACTACAGCAAAAAGGAGTATATTTCATCATGATGTAGCATATCTACCATTTCCGATAGACTTTGGTTACTAAATGGTTAGTATTGGCGAAGTAACCCAGTTTTATGATATAAACAAGTAGTCACGAAAGAGAGATAGTTATATCAGGACAGCTACATTATTACATTGTGGTTAATGATTAAGTGGTTGATTAAACCATTAGAAAAAAATCTCTACAGTTAATTCTCAAGTCTCTACATGATCTGCAGTTAATTCTCAAGTCTCTACATGATCTGCAGTTAATTCTCAAGTCTCTACATGATCTGCAGTTAATTCTCAAGTCTCTACATGATCTGCAGTTAATTCTCAAGTCTCTACATGATCTGCAGTTAATTCTCAAGTCTCTACATGATCTGCAGTTAATTCTCAAGTCTCCACATGATCTGCAGTTAATTCTCAAGTCTCTACATGATCTGCAGTTAATTCTCAAGTCTTTACACGATCTCCAGTTAATTCCCAAGTCTCTACATGATCTCCCGTCATTCTAGTCTTACCTGTTTAGTAGTCTTGACAGCGTCGTCATATCTGGGGGGTTCTTTCTGCTGCAGGGCGATGCTGAAGAAGGGGTTGGTAGACGACCTCTGCAGTTTGTTGCTGTGGCTGGCAGGAGACGAGGGCACCGACGATGAGGAGGAGGTCCTCCTGAAAAGATAAGTTACGCAAAAGATGAGAACAGAATGATTGCAAAAGATAAGTATAAAGATAAGACATTTCATTACTCAGCATTTCATCACTAACATCTGACAAGCATAGATCAGGTACAGCAACCGTTTAACCTGAAAGGGGGCGGCCTCGTAAAGCTCACAAACTAATAGTGTTTCACGACGCCAATGACTTACACATAAGAAGAGCATATTTAGGCTACTCATGACACATTTAGGCCATTACGGTTTCTTTAGGGCCACATAAAACATATTCAGGCTATAGGCAGCACAATTGAGCTAGATACAGCACATGCTCAGCAGAAAATGTAGGCTTCAGAAAATAAATTCATCACATAAACATTGGTTTGGTTTGGTGTACAGTATGTATATCATATGGTGTATAGCAAATGGGAATAGAACTTCACTGATACTGAACAAATTATGAAGTATGTACAGATGAAAGATGACTCGATTTTTATGCCCTGCAAATACTTGTACGTACTTGTACATACTTCAACACCTGTTAGGCTAATGAAGACAATCAAATGAAAAGGCAATGAGGCGAAGGCAATTCTGCCAAAATCATTCATCGCAGTTAGACAAAAAGACCTTAGTGAGGTTACTCAATCCGATGGATCCTCGAAGATCTATCTTGCAATCTCGACCTACAAAATGAGGCTGACAGGTCAAAGAAATGCTTGACAGACCTCGAGCTGATAAGCAGGGACAATCAATCTAACTTGTTGACTCGTCAGGTTTTTCTTTAACTCCTCTACCCATCGTTGCTCAACTTGTCTTCTCCTCTTAACTTCACAGGTTGACTAAAAAGCTGACTAGAAGGATGACTAAAAAGGTCGACTAAAAAGCCCTGACTTCCTTTATCAATCATCTTTCTTACGCAGACCAAGTACAGAAAGGGCACTCTGTCTCATTATCCTTCATCAAGAGAAGCCCAACCTCTAATACCCAATGTAAAACCAATTAACCACATCATGAATAAGCAAAGAGATTCCTACTCCTCACTGAAGATCAGTATTGACGAGATCCAATTAATCATAACTCGGTAGTGTGATGGACTTTATGTACTAGTGTTGAAAAGAACCACATGCTGAGATAGTTACAATGTTACAACGAGTAACTCCTGCATTTGTTTGGAAACCGTTCCATTAAACAAGCGATAGTGACTGCGTGGATTAAACATTAAACAGACTCCGAAAGATTCTCAAAGCAATGTCAAGTAACAAGCTTCAAACCAAATATTCACAGAATACATGCCTACGTAAGTAATAATGGCATGTCGCGTCATAATTGCTACATAGTCGTACATGCCCTTGCTTCTTATTATTCATAAAATGTTCATAAAATGGTTTTATCGGCCATTAACTGTAATCGAAGCCACCAGTCAGTATCTTTCGCAAGGCTTCTCGACAACACGGAATGCATCTAATGGTCTATCAAAATTGCCACCATCGGCTGCAGGCATGTCATATTACAGCATAACGCGGCTTGTTTGCACTATACACGGCTACATTGTTTATTGCACACATATCAGTGATTGTTTATAATTTTTTGCACTATTTTTTGAGGCAGCGGAAGTCTGTATAATTCAAGCAGCACAGTCAGCAGGTAACCGTATCCAGCAGCATGTATCTTCAGCGATTCTTCACAGTCAATATGCTAACCAGATCACACTGATAAATGTTTGCGGAGGTTAGCATTACAATTTAGCAGGGGTAGGTAAAAACTTTTGTGTATTGGGCAATGAAACAGGAGTAGGTCCCGACTCCCTTAGTTCCACCTGGCAACCCAATCTAACTTTCATATGACCTTTTCGGCAACATTTTTGTTGCTCTCGGTAGATTGGAAGTTGAGAGAGTACACAGAAGCAGACTAGAAGTACTATATACATCGGGCACCAGACATTAAACATGCTTGGAGGTGTCTGAACATCCAGGCTTTAATAATATACAAGCGCAATGCAGCCTGGATTTCTGCAGTGAAGTGAAATAAACTCAACAGAGGCGGCAGTCCATGCAGGTGGGCCAACTAAACCTGTGGAGCATATGAAGAAGAGGAGCAATAAACGTCATCCGGGGGAAAATGAGACCCTGAGAAATGAGTTGTAATCACAGTGTTGTCCACCGCAGGCCCCGACAAGCCATTACCTGCCTGATTGAGTGTGAAAGTTCAAACGGATTTAGCTGAAAAACAAGTCGTTTCTCACACGGCATAATAGGCCGAGGGGCAATAAAATCTCGGGCACACGTTGCATCGAGCAAGGTGGTAAAGCGAGACCCTACCTGATGTTAGTCTTAGGAGCAAAGAACACAGGAGCTCTCTCTGCCTTGTTTTGCGGGGTTTTCCGTACAGTAAATTTCTTTTATGCTCCCTTGGCATGTGAGACATGCAGGCATTGTGCAGGTGTAAAACAAGTGTAGGGAGGGAGAGGGAGAGGTAGAGGGAGAGGTAGAGTAGAGAATCAAAAGAGAGACTCCGAGGAGAAAAACGTAAACTGATTGCCCCAGCAGATCCAGGAGCATCAACGGATGCAGGCCTCTTCCAATTTGACGACTGAGCAGATCCTGCCTTGACGCACCATTTCCAGCCATCTACATCTTGCCTTTTTCAACCGCTATTCGACTCTCTTATCAGATCCAGCTGTATCCTCCAGCAATGAGCTGCTTTTTTTCATTACGAGGAGAAAAGTTTGCAATTTTGCTGAGCTCAAATGGCTCAGAACTGTCCTGCAGGTGTGAGAAGAAAAACAGAACTTTGCAACCAGCCATGCGGTCCACCCCTTTTTGGTTTTTGTTCAGTATAAACATTTAGGAAAGGCGGAATGGATCTGGCAAGCTAAGATCCTAACTAGCATTTACTGTCAATCACTGGGGGAATTTGAGGCGGTTCTTGCCAATTATTACGTAAACTGTGCAGATTGACTTCCCAATTCAACGCGGCATCCAATTTAACAGACTGCATTCTTGAATGACTTGTCAAGTCTAACAAATCAGTCTGAGTTATTACTTGAAAACAAGCCACAAAATAGTACATTTTTTTAGTGGCAGGGACATAGCTCAGTGGTTGTGCTCAACTGCAGCTAAAACTACTTTTTTGAATGACTTGGCTCACATTGTTCTTTCGGCAGGGCTCTTTCATTAGGACTCTCTATGACCAACTATGAGGCGCTGCAGTGACAATATCAACATTAGAGCATCTCGGTTTAAAGTTTCAGAAGAGCTCACCAGAATTTTAAGTAATCGGCGACTTTTAAGTAATCGATGACTTCTAAGAATTTTAAGTAATCGGTGAAATTTAAGTAATCATTGAATTTTAAGTAATCGGTGACTCCTAAATTGCAACAAATTTCAAGTTTGGGCAACATTCAACAAAGATGTAGCCTAACAAGTGGTACAAAAACAAGTCATAAAGCTTTCAGCGGTTACCACTTGATATATAAGTTGATAATAAGTTATCAGTCTGTCTGGAAGGAACAGATCAGCAGACGGCCACTATCGCAGCAAGATGGTCTCTATCGTAGCAGGTTGGAGCCACAAGTTGGGAGTCTGAAGCAGCAGCAGCATAAAGCAAGCATAAAGCAGCCACATAGCAGACTACCCCCACAGCATACTATCTCTGACTGTTCCAGGGAGAAAGAAGGGGACAAAAAAATACCCGCCGTGGTTCATATATCATCACAGGGCAATGTGCCTACTCGCTCGCAGATGGCAAAACAGCCCACGAGGAGCAGCCGGCAGTCAGAAAAATGCTGATCTGGCGTTTTCTCCACCTCCGAAAAGCCTCCGAGCCTCTAAGAAACACGATGTGGGTAACTTGCAGTGGTTGGCAGCAGATCAGCAACTGGCATGATTTATCGAGCACCTCTGAATGTGATCTATGCCACTCCATGCCACTATGTTCGGCCACTTCTTACAGAATTTCTTACAAACATTCGTAGTCAGCCAATCCGCAGGTATTCTGTGGCAGTCTGGCGGTCGTTCGGCTTCCATTCATCCTCATAGAACTGTAACTCAGCAGATATATCCACAAATTCCTCTGAATATCATCGCCCAATGGTCAAGACCTCAAAAGATATATGCCAACATTCTCCCCAACATATCTCCATTCCCACTGGTCAAGACTTCTGGCAAACATTCAATGTTACATTGGTAGCACTCTAATCCAAGGAAATTCGGAGCAGACTTCGGATGTTGGGAGCAGACCAAAGAAGTTCGGAGCAGACCACGGTAGTCATCAGCAAACTGTACCTCAAACTTCGAATATATTTACTTGATATGTCCAATTTCAGTCATCTGTCTGATTATTAGGTAAGATTCATGATAAGTTATGAGCTAAGACGACACAGGTGTGTTTATGATTATCCTGCTGTCAACAAATTTTATTCAAGGCTGGGCAGGGAGATCACCTTTTCGTTCAATTTTTTGTGGATATTTTTTATTTTCCGAAGGACATGAAAGAGCTCACCAACTTGATGAGCTTACGGAGAGACCATGGAGATAACTTCTTTCTTTTCAGCATTTTGGGTTTTTCTCCTTCTTTTATCATCTTTTATTTTCTTCGGAGGCTTATTAGCCCTTGTTTATCTTGCCCCGCATGCTTAAAGCAACAGTTTGTCAAAAACACCACTTTGGAGAGCAGCCAATGTCACATTGGAGTTCAGAAAGAGCATACCATGAGCAGATGGTGAGCTGAGCCTGAGCTCACATTGTGAGCTGCTCACTATGGGCACATCATCGACTCCTTGGGACCCCTAATGACTCTTTGCAACTCCTCCTGACTCCTCCTAACTCCTTCTGATGCCGACTGACTCCAACTTACTCCTTCTCACTCCCAACATTCCTCCTGACACCTTCTGACTCCTAAACACTCCTGACTCCTAACTACTCCTTTAGACCCCTCATTACTCCTTCTCACTCCTAACCACTCTTCCCAACTCCTCCTAACACAGAGTCGGTGACTCATCCTGAGACTCCCAACTTATCCTGCGCCTCCCGACTCCTCCGCCTCCTGACTCCTCCTCCGCTCCCGACCCCTCCTCCGCCTCCCGACTCCTCCTCCCTGACTCCTAACTACTCCTTTAGACTCCTCACTACTCCTTCTCACTCCTAACCACTCTTCCCAACTCCCAACACTGAGTTGGCGACTCCTCCTGAGCCTCCCGATTCCTCCTCAGCCTCCCGACTCCTCCGCCTCCTGACTCCTCCTCCGCTCCCGACCCCTCCTCAGCCCGGGAGGCTCAGACCCGTGAGTGTATTCATATCACAAGCACCTGGCAACCACCTACTTCTGCAGCTTTAATGAAACATAACAACCTGTTGTGCAAAAACAGTTCTCACGAAAAAAGCCTCTCACATACTTGTGTGTGTATGACGTACACACCTGTTGATGTCTGTTAAGTCAGTGCTAACCCAAAGGAATCCAATCTGAGGCAGCCTCTCTCAAAAGTCATTCCACATTACCAACAACATAGTTGAACATACCGAAGACTACTAGCTTCAAGAGAACCTTCCTCAACTTGCCATCAAGCAAAATATGGTACACCAGTTACAGTGATAGATCATAAAAGAACCAATTTTTTCTTCAAGATGAAGACTTATACGTAATCTTGAAAAATTAGTACACGCATCTCGAAATGAAGTATGTGTAATGTCAAGCTGTCACTACATCCTCTCAGCTTAAAACCAGAGGGAGTGGTTGTGTATAAATATTCTAAGAAACTGAAAGCACCACTACTGCATTTCTCTGCTAGCTTTACAGATTGAGGCAACTTTTTACCACATTACCTTTGAGAGAAAAACTGCTCTTTGCCATTTTATTGACTAACTTGAGCAGAAAATAGGAAACATGATGAAGCACCCGTTTCGTTTTAAAAAATAAGACGGAGTGGAATCTCAGCCTTGAAATTACAAGTTTCTCAGAATTGCTAGGAATTTCACAGGATGTGTGAAATGCCATGGACATAAAACTGCTGAAGCAGTGACAATATGATTAGGAAGTTGAGAATTCGGAAGGGAGTTGTGGCATCATCAAGCACTGCACGGCAAGCAGTGATACAGAATTTTCTTGTAAGGTTCCAAAAATGTGGGGTCTTGCTTATCGGTTGGCTTAATGCTTTGGAATCACAAAAATCGCATGACTTCTTTCGAATTGACAAGTTTCGTCATGCTCCTTAACATAAGTTGCGTCATCTGCCAAATCAGTAGTAGCTGTGGGAATTCAAAATCACTTCGCAAACAGTTTCATAATTATTGAGTATTTCAAGTCAACCACTTTGAATGTGTTTGAAGTTTCGAATGGCGATGGAAGTATGGTCAGAGAAATTTGGTGGACTTAATCAAGGTCCACAAACTGGTCAAGTGAGTCAGTTTTCCATTTCAATTTTAGAAGTGATCCTCTCAACACTCCAGAGCTCAGAAAGAGTTGAAGAACAAAGTCCGAGAGAGACTCCGAGAGAGCAAGTGTCTATTCCAGCAGTAGCAAATCTGGGAAAATGCCAAGGGTCCATCCAAGGGAGCTCTCAGTTCTTCTATCAGATAATTGGAGCCTGATGCCGGGGATGAGGAGCAGGCTGATGGCTGAGAGAGCAGCTGAGGATGGACACCTGTTGCTGGAGCCGAATGAGCATCCTCATCAGTGGTCTTTCAGCAGCAGCAGCAGCAGCAGCAGCAGAGGTTCAGCTCCAGGTTCAGCTCCAGGTCACACCCATCAACTTGATCAAGCCAAGCAACTTGGAAACAGGTTGCTTTCCCCCCAGGCTATGAATTCACGAAGCACTGCTAAGAGGTAATTCAAGTGAAGAAATCACGATAAGAGTCATAGGACAGAAATAGTCCACTCAGCTGAAATAAAGATATCAAATCACCTGGATAATCATATGATAATGATGATGATTATGATCACATGTACAAGAAATGATGATGACCATGATCAGACGTACAACAGAATAAAACCACCAGACTTCAGTTGTGGGGTCCTCCTTACACAATTCTGAGATGAGCTCATTATTGACGTCCAAAACAATAAGAGGTATTTCTTAAGCTCTTGGATGATCTCAGTACAGAAATAAATTTAAGGAAAAAGGTAATCCAAAATTAATTTATAAGCACATCACAGCCTCCACTTTCTCATCTTCTTCAGAAGATACCTGTTCTTTTAAGAGCAAGAACTTTTCTAAAACAAAACAGTATCATTGATTCGGACATATCCTATTATATTACCACAAACAAACCTGAATCACTGAATCAGTGTGGAATAAGCATAGGTAGGGGAACATCAAGTTCCACAAGCGAGAGGCAGTATCTGACATGAAGCTCAGAGGCTCCGAAGCTGGATCACGTCAAGTTCAGAAATTCCAGCAGATGGTTCTGCGATATCAGAAGATTGGGAAGAGGCGTGACAATGTTTACTTACTATCCCCGGTTGCGAGGAATTTGAGAAATCTGATCGTATTTTCGTGTTTGGTTGAAGGTCAAGCTTGATGTTTGTTCGGAGTGAACCAGGAGTGAACCAGGGTGCCCTCTTGCATCAGATACTACTAGATGCAGTCAGAGGATACAGTGAGTCCAAGCATCTAGAGGATGCCAGTGTACATGCTGCTCAGTGGTCAAACAGTGGTCAAGCAGTGGTCAGGCAAGTATCATATACTATCTATCACCCTGATAAGCAAGAGGTCAGAATTCCAAGCATCTCCTCCTCAGCCTTGTCAGCTTGTCATACAGTCAGTAGTGAGAGCAAACAGTGATTTGTTTGAATTATTCCTCCGCTTGACAATTACTGATCACTAGCACCAGCTGCAAGTCTGTAGGACCTCAGCAAGGTGGTCACTAACTGTCTAGCTTATGGGCTTGCTTATTGCCTTAGCCTCTATCCTCAGATGCCACCGGTTGTAGCTAGTAACTTGCTTGAGACAGTAATCCTTGAAATCAACAAATTCCCTTCGAAAAGACCACCTACGACATGAGATTACTGAATCGCAAGACTGCAGCTTCTGGGTTATAAGTGAGGTTTCTCCATCGAGTGCAATTCAATGCGAAGTAACTACTTAGCACCACAAGAATTACATGTTACCTCGTTACAAATACTGGTGTTACAAATATGAAACATGCATGTGAGCAAAACAGAACTCCGAAGAGGCCATATCACAATCGTTCCATTGAAAGACCCGCCCTTCACACAAAGGTGAACCTCTGGGGAAGGATGGATGGATTTAGGGCCTGTACATTCTGTCAATATGCACTTTGTAAGCTAGTAGATAGATAGATAGATAGATAGATAGATATCTATCATATTTTTGAGCTAGTAAGGACAGGAGGACACAGCAAAGAGGCGAAGGATGATTGAAACCTGGGACCCAGCAACTGGTAGCCCAGTGCGCTACAAACTGAGCTAACCCTCCTCCCCTCCACCTCAGGTCTCACAACCTGAGGAGCACTGTGCCTCACATGCTCCTGCAAATGAGGTGCTCTTTCAAGTTGTTTCAAGCAGTTTGTTGGTGGTCCACCCCTCCCTTAACATGTTCATAACTAGGGCCAGGCACTTTGATGATATGACCAGAAGGTCAGCTCCCACTAATTTCCAACACATAACAGGGGTTAAACACAAAACCTCTATTAATATAATCCACTAAGACCTTTACTTTATGTGGCCCTGTGATGATCTATCATCTTGAGATCCCATTATTCCTATCAGCTATTTATTTCATAAAGGGTAAACCTTTCATTGATGAGGTTGTTTCATCCCTTCAGATAGTTTTTATTCCAGTTTTTCAATATTCCATATTTTTGCGCAACACTGTAATAGCTTGAAAAACAATCTTTTGACTGACAGTGTTACCCATATAAAATATGTTCTAAATTAAAAAAATAATTAAAAAAAATAGCTGTCTTGTCTTCAGACACTTCCATGCCCGTTTTGTAATGAAAACTGCAGGAGGTCTACTATGGTTAGTTTGAGGTAACTGCGATGCTGAGACCTAAATTTGCTATGCCAAACTGACAAACAGAGGAAATAGATGACCTCAGCAGTTGGAGAAAACAGTCAGTGGTTTCTCCTTGTAGCATTTATTAGTTATAAGTGTTTTATGACTTTTCATCCCAGAGAGAGAGAGAGAGTCAATACAGTGTTTGCTCTTCATTATATTGGAATGTTTTTTTCCTAATTTTCATCAGAGTGAAGTTATATTGGAAAGTGTGTTCTGAATTTTCATCAAAGTGAAGTTATATTGAAAAGTTTTTTCTGAATTTTCTTCAGAGTGAGATTATATTGGAAAGTGTTTTCTGAATTTTCATCAAAGTGAAGTTATATTGAAAAGGGTTTTCTGAATTTTCTTCAGAGTGAGATTATTTTGGAAAGTATTTTCTGACTTTTCATCAGAGTGTGAGTTGATATTGGTTAATGATTTCTAACTTTTCACAAGATTTGTATATTCATATGGTGCACTTTCAGAAAAAGTCATCCACACATTTTACCATCACTTTCAGACTCTTCATCAGAAAGCCAAAATTAACAATAATACAACGGTTTTCCAAATGCAAATTACACCACTCGTACACGACGATATGTATTCTACACAAACTACACACACTTACATGATACTACAAAGCCAGTCGTAAGTGGACTTCTTACACTTCTTACAACTGCTGTTTGGGACAGGTCCCAAAATGTCTGACCCAGTGACCTATGCAATTTGGGCTGGACATAAGCAGCTCACAAACACGTCAAGAAACACGTCAAGAAACACGTCAAGATATGCAAGGGATACCGAACACAAACATCATGAGGGCCAGGTGAGTAATTGCTTAAGTGACCCAAAGTAATCCTCAGCCCAAGCAATGGGGAACGGCATGTGCTTTTTTAACCTTATGGGAGACGGTGAGGTTTGGAGTTGAACTAACGACTGAAGTCAGTGCTGGAGTCAAATCAGATTCAGAACTCTCGCTACACTGTAATTACTACCGAGTCTGGTCGAATAGCCTCAGACTCAGAAGATGCAGACTGCAGTTGGACATGTTCGAGTCAGGAGCACAACTCATCTTCTCTGGTATATACTTGTAGCACCTTTGTGGTACTTGGCAGTACCTTTGTTAACATGAGGTACTTGTCAGAAGTTCCATGTAATTGCAGTACCATCCAATAATCGAATGATTGAGTAACTGGATTTGTTACTTAAGTAATTCCAGGCTGAATCTCAGTTCGAAAGAATTCCCGATATATGGTTGATTTTATTTGTTCACTCCGATTGGCTAATTATGACAGAGGAGGACACGTCAATGAGGCGAAGGATGATTGAAACTGCAGTCCAGAAATAATTCCAGACAAAGGTGCCAAGAACGTACTTATTTCTTCCTGATTGCCTGCCTGGTACTGCCTATAGGGCCCATAGGGGTTCCTGGAAAGGTCCAACAGATTTACATTCCATTCTTGGTGGAATCCACAGTCCTAGAAGCCCACTTCTTGCCTCTATCACAGTTGAAGATGACTCAGGCATGGTCTGCAGTGTCAGGCAGTGTGTCACTCTCCCTGTTTGCAGTTCTACTCTGTTGTACTTGTATTGTGTCTGGCTAGTGTAGCACTTACCTAGTAAAGATAAAGGAAATAGCTAGGCTGACTTGTAAATGAGGTAAACAACAGCCTTCCCCCGTCTTAAAACTTGTAAGTACTCGAGGAAAAAATCTCTTGCTCCACCCATCTTCCAAAAAACCCCCAGGTTTGTGAAAGAAGTCATTAGGGCAGTTGTGACTGAACAGTCACTGGAGCCAACTGTTCTGAGGTAATAGTGGTATCCCACTAAAGGAACGAACAATTTTATGCTACTAATAATTGTCATCAGGTACCGATATCACGGGTATCGATATAACAAAATTCACTTCTGTCTCCAAGATGCTCCATGATTCTTTTGTTATGACTTTTTTCTCACCAGAACATGATAAAGAGTTATTTTCATTGCTTCTTGGTGTAATTCATGTTTTTCAGTGAAGGTGTTCAGGCACCTCATGAAGATCCAGTAGTGACTAGCACTTCAATCAAGGGATGATGAATAGGGTCACAACAGAGTCACATGCCAACAACCTATATTGCCCCTGATAATATTACACCAGAACGTCCAGAAGGCTATAATGTTATTTCAAAGCATACATTTGCTAGTACTATCATCACAAATTGTAACTTTAGCAAATTGTGCCATTCTGGGCACATACTTCAATGAGGCCCAACGCGCAGAGAATGGCCATTAAGTTAATTCAACTGCATATAATGATGGCTTTATGAAGCAGAAGGATGCAAGAAACTGGCGCTGGGTGTGCATGTCTTCAGGAAGTGTAATTTACTGCCCATGAGGCGGGCAGGATGAGCTCTGTTCAGGTGATCACTGACATATTTACCTGATTAAAGGCCAAGCCTTAGGTTGGCATAAGGAAAGACTTTCATCGCAGGGGTTTCATTGTTGATACAAAGAAGTATAAGGATTGACAAAGAAGCATATTAGAAGCATATTTCACTTTTGGAAGCAGTTCGACATACGGTATCGAAATTCACAGCTTCCAAATTTTTGGGCTAACCAAGCCAGACTTGGGAGTAAATCTTAAAAAACTTCAATTTTGATCTGCAGACTCCCAGAACAATATGATGAATTATACTCCTGGAGATCAGTACGTCTCTTATCGAGAAGAAAAAAAAAAGCAAAGCGTCTCTTCGAGCTAACATGGTGATTGCAGGTAAATAACTGCTGGCCAATAACTTTCGGACAGTGATTTTGGTCAGTTATTGAAACGCACCGGTCATTTGTGGTAAAAGAGATAGGGAGCAGCTGCAGGCAATTTACAGAGGAATGACCAAATGCAATAGTCATCCATCCACCCCCTCACCAGGCTCACCTGGGAGGAAGAGTTATGCTTCCTAATGGAATATTATGGGCAGTCACTTGCCAGAAATAAACACAGCAAGTTAATAGGATAAGGATGAACTTGCAGTCTCTTAACTAGTCTTCAGCTACAGTGACTGTACTGGTCGTTCAAAAGGCATACATTGGTATCAAAGAGATCCCAACCACGGGAAGGTGCAGTTACGCTTCAGTAATATATTCACAAGCTCAAGGAAACAGAGGATTTAATTGTAAATCTCCAAATTAATACAAGCTGGGATAAATTTATTTCAAATCCCCATTATGTATTTAATGCTTTTTTCGTATTCATATATCGATTTATTTTATTTTTTATGATGACATATGTATCTGTTTGATGCTTTTGATGTCAATAAAATTCTATATATATATGTAACCTAATTTTCCGGACGCTGTCTTCGTGTATATCTGTATATTGTCAGTTTAAAATATGTGATGGATTGACTATAGCTATTCTTGAACATTCTCAAAAGTCAAAACTTTTTCAAAAGGAATGCCCTTCGTTAACAAAAACAATCATCCAAACGCAAAAGCGAAGCAGAATTTTTGAAGAATTGCATCAAGACCAACCGACACTTGCCACAGGTATTTCTTTGACGCTTTTGCTTAGCTGCTGAGCTCAGTAAAACAATACCATGCTGTCAGCGACTTGAAGCAAAGTTCGCCAAGTCATCCGAAAGCAGGAGCACCATGTAGTGAGCAATTCACTCATTCAGCGAATTGAATAACTAAGATAAATGGCACTTCAGCGAACAGAGATTTGCTTTACAACAAATGCGAAAAGAAGCACAAGTTTTGGATCAGCAGTTAGTGGAAAGTTTGACGTTCAACTTCTTCGTTAATCTTTACACTGACACCGAACAGTCAGAACCATCGGAAGTGACCTCCAAAACTTCTGATTAACTTGAAAAACTTCACAGGCCTACTCCCAACCAACCAAAAAGTGCTTGCGGTAAGCAAACATGGGATAAGAGCATGAGGTAAGAGCATCGGGGAAGAGCATGAGGAAAGAGCAAAGGACTGACCACAGGGGAATGTTGCCCAGCAGGACCATGATAATTTATTGAGTGCTCTCACAACCTCATACTCCCCAACAGGGCACAACAACAGCCTGCACAACATGTTAGCCAAATGCTACAGCTTCACTTAGTGGTTAACTGGTTACCTGCAGCCAAGAGGAGTGTTTGCTTGTTATTAAGACTTGTTCAGACCTTTCTGTACTCACTATCATCCCAGCAATGCCCAGCATAGTCCTTGTGGCTGTCACAAACAAGGACACGTGCTATTATGCTAAATGATGAAAAGCAAGAAATATTTAAAAGACAGGATTATCTGATATTCTGATTTACAAGCCAGCATCATTTTGCCATTTACTTTTTAACAGAAAATAAATAAATAAACTGAAAATTTATTCCAAATTTGTTCATTTTATTCCATGAATGACTTAGTTTCTTCCCGGAGCTTCTTGAGGCCGGTATCAGAACTGGAAATGACATCAGTATTGTTAAGTGACATCCAAATGGGCATTTCAATGGGCATCTTGATTTTAATAGGCATCATTGTGGCTTCATAGGACACCTCGACTCTGACTTGCTTTAGTTGGCATCATATGAGGCATCAATTTGATCAAATTGGTCATAATACTGGATAGATATCTCGACTCTGAATGTGATCATCCAAATTGGCATCACAAGACAAATCAGTGACTGTCTCTATACATATATCCAGTCATCATCAAGAGATCATCATGGTCATTCCAACATAAAACCAAAACACACTACCATAGTCTGTCCAGGAGAGTATTACACATGTACCAGCATGTGGTTAGGACTGTTGGTTGCTTTGCCTCCTGAACTCTTGAAACTGCTGGAAACAGTGGAAGAGACTCCGCAGCAGGAGCAACAACAGAGTTTTGCATCATTCATCAAAAGTCAAGACACGTGAACCCTCCTGCACAACCTTCCCTCCTGCATGGCTCACCCTTCCGTTTTCATCCTGTTTTTATAAGGTAGATCTACTGTTTGGGGTGTTTATGCGACGCTTTACTTGATCATGATGCCATGTTGCTTGATCATGATGGTGATCACATGCCCATTTCAATTGGCAAATCCCATTTGGATGTCAATCTAACAATGAGGATGCCAATTTGACACTCATGTTCACAGTACTGATGCCACTTGACCAACTATGACTCTGTGGATGCCCACAAAGGCATTCTGACATAAACGTTGGATGTATCGGTGTATTCAGAGATAATTTCAAACTAAGTCCCAAGTATTGGTTCTACAATTAATTCTTGAGTCCATAATGACTCCGTATACTCATTGTGAAGGATTTCCATTGTCCATTTCAATGTATTTTGAGTTGAATGAGCACAAGAACCCATTTGATCAAAATGAAAACTATAGAATGCCCGTCTGGACGCCTATTTGCTCATTCAACCCTTCTCGCTTCCTCTCAACCCCCTTGCTCCACTATTCCACATTGTTCACGTGGCCCGGTGCGCCTTCCTGGGGAATTCTCAAATTCATCTTCGACCTGGCAAACATGCACCCTGGGCTACCGTGCCCTTTCTCCAAATATTTCCTCTATTCGCACCATTAACTCCCCATATTGTTTACTACCAAAGCAGAGCACTATTGAAATTACCTGTTTGTTTACTACCATAACTTGCACCACTGAAAAGGACTTTTTGTTTATTACACCAAACTTACCCCCCCTAAAATTCAACCTAATAGTTTACTACCATCAGAACTAGAGTTATGATTCCAAAATTTGCATGCACTAATAATCAGCACCCACACTTAAAGGCTCAGGTGAGCACAAACTGCTGATATAACTAAATTGAGCACAAATGCAAATTGCTAAAATTAGCACAATGCGCTAATTGCTAAAATGCGCACTGACAATGCGCTAATTGCATCTCAAACTGCTTTCTAAAATGAGCACAAAATGTAAATTGCTAAAATGAGCACAACCAGCTCATTAAAACTGAAAATTGGTAAAATTGACTAATTACTCTACTCAAATCTAAACTATAATAGTCAAATATTTCACAAAAGGAGTGCCAGTCAAGGTGGAGTCACTGGACCATCGGAGTCTGAAGGCCCTTCATTAAAATACTGCACTTAGCCAGTCCTAAGGTAAATTGGTGTATGTTGAGCTTGGCAGGAGCCCTTCAGGACAAGTGTGACTGATTAAAGTGAGTGAAAATGAGCTGGGGGATGAGACATTGATGAATACCTACCAGTTGAAATAACAAGTTACAACTGAGTTGAACTGACCCTAGCCATAACCAGTGCAACTTGTGTGCAAGTAAAGGCCAGCAATGTGAACTTGACTGGAGATTCTTCTGGAGGAAGGGATGATGAGAAAGGTCGAAATTTGATCCAGTAACAACCCTCAACTCAATTATGATTGTGTCAGTCACTAAATAAAGCGTTGCAGAATGATGAGCATAAGATGAGAATGTGATGAGAATAAGATGCCCTTCAATGATATATAAAATATACGGAATCCGAATGATAAAACATTATGCGATTCTTGACTCTTGAGAGTAGATTCTTCCATCACAAGATTGCAATAATATTGCTGTAAACTGTTAAATAGTTTCCTGATAGTCATAGTGAGACTAAAAGGTCATTTGTGAAGATGAATCAACTACATAAAAATTCCCTTCAACAAAAATCAAAACAAACACTACTTCCATAAGTTCCATTTGTCTATTTCCTTCTAAGACTTCAAGTTGACTTATAACATGTCTACCATCTCCGACAACTAGACACTCAGCATGCTGAAGCAGTAAGGAAGTATATAATAAATTCTCTCCAAAACTGCTGAGTTCATGAGATATTCAAAATAATGGAATCGAGAAGGTGGTAGCAGAAAAATAAAGAAATAGTTCAGCTTTTGATGAACATAAACAGTGATGGCAGCGGAGGGCCAGAGTAAAAACAGACAAACAGAGAGATAGGAAAGGTGCATAAGGATGACTCCGGCTCAAAGAGAAGTTAGAAAAAGTTCTTAAGATGGGAGTTGCATGTTTCGCTTTTGCTGATGCCCAAACATTCAATACAACATCTCGAATGGGTATCGCTTTCTGGCCTGTTGCAATGAATGGTAAAGAATAGCGGGGCTCTGTAAACAAAGGCAGCACCTGTTATAAACAGACGCAGCCAGGTAAAGGCTTATCACTTCTTATTGTGCAATCTCCAAAGAACCTGGTACAACAACCCTCGGGAATATTGAAGAGCATACATCAACGCATCATACATCCATATTGTTGCGAGGAGATTGTGGATAAGTGCTGAAAAAAATGTCTGCAGTCTATTGTTATGAACGAAAGGTATCAGAAGGTCTATAATTGAAAAGGTAAAATGAGAGACAACATAGAGCCACGGTGATATATTTTTCGAAATTTATCCGATTAATTTCAAAAATTCCATCTATTCGAACAGTCCAGTCCTTTCTGGTGGTTCCCTCATTTTGACTTGGGCCCTCCTTGATTCAGTGCCAATTAGTGGCTAGATGTTTAAGACCTAGTGTTAATTTTCTCACAAAATACACATGCAATGATTTCTATACTGGTTTGAAGGGAACTCTAGCGAAGAAATATCTTGCTGTTGAGGAGGTGCAACCTAAAAATTGGGAGTCTCAATGGGAGAGAGGTCCAAGCAAGCGTTAGGTGACTTTTTGACATAAACAACAAGTGAATAATACATCAGAGTGAACAATAACAAGAAATAGGAAAGCAGTCCAAGTCAGACATTATTCACCTCAACCAACAGTCTATGAAAGCGATGCTCAAGCAATGTATTTTGCAGTTTTGAGGTCTTCGACTAGACGGCACAAACCAAAACTCCCCAAAATGCAACTCAGCGTGGTTACAGAAGGCTCCCCTTGCCAAATGCTGCTGCATGGGCAAAAAGTGACAGTGAAACATGGACTGGTAAAATAAAATGCCTCAAAGCTACTGCCCCTGAAACTATGGAAAACGGTGAGGGACGAGACTTGCGGAAAACAACACTCCTAAACATGTCCTCTGCCTATTAGTCGCAATGCTGTTTGCTCTAGCTTTGTCAACTATATCATAGAACATCTAAACAACACTTCTGAACATGTCTTCAGCTTATTAGCAGCCAAAGCTGAACATAGCTTCTTTTCCTTTTGTTTTTTTCCTTGACCCTCTACATCACAAAGCAAAAAACATTTTCAAAACTGTTACAATTCTAGACTGCTTATTATATATAGCAGAGCACAGACTAATGTTATCCAAAAGTATTCAGTAATTTGCAACAGTTTTGTCATTTGTATATTATAGGTAACCCAAACAACATTATTGTGAATTTGTCTAACGGGTATCTCTTTAATGTTGTACTTTTCTCTTTGCAAAGCCGGTCGCAACAACTATTCTGCTGAGCGTTTTGTCTTTCGCAGTCTCCGCATGCTTGTTTATCACGTTCACAATGTGTTGCAAGTAATTATAATGCACCGACACTTCTAACATTTGAGCTAGACAGGTAAACACAGTCTGCAACCAGCCTTTAATATACTGTGGTATGTAGGGCGAGTGAACGGATGCTCACATCAGAAGCTCACATCAATGCGTCATACCATAACCGAATCAGAACAGCAGATAAACACCTTGAGCTCACAAAGTCCAGAAGGTCCTGGGAAGTATTGTGCAAATTAAACTTTTGTTAATCTAGGGGAAGCAATACACTTTCCAAAATGACTCGATTCTACGACATTCAACTGTTGAAGCATCGTACAATCAATAGTCAATCATCGTTCGCAACTTAAACGGCACAGTTGTTGATTTGTCGCAGCTTTGTAAGACCAGCCAAAGTCATCACACAAGTCAAGGATATTATGTCAATGTGACCACTCATTGGGTTATATGCTTCTTAAACTCATTTACATAAATTAGTGCACAAGGAAGGTGGTCAGTAAGTCACAAAATTGCAGTTTACACCGAGCAGGCCACTCTGCGTGTAACAGCAGAATTTGACAGATTCTAGGACTGTATCTAAGATATGATAAGTTGTTAAGGTATAAGAGTACACATCTAAGTTATTCACAAATGGAAACTATTCAACCACATAGTAAATTTAACACTGGTGCTTATTGTGTCTGGCAACTTGTGGCAGCCAGTGGCAGTAGTATTATATGAAAGTTGTATGGAACTCAACTGCAACCCACATTTATAAGCACCACCCATACAGTTGTACCCTCTATCTAAATATTATTGGAAGCAAGGGTTGGCATTGTGAGATGGGTCTCTGTTAGACAACTCTGTTAGATAAGTCTGTAGACAGGTCTCCTTAGAGTTGTGTTGAGTCTTGGAGTGGGCGAAACGCACAATGTGCCTACGTGTGTGCAGTACCGCTGCAGACAGCAGTATGCAGTACCTTTTTAACAATGAGTTATTGTTTTTTTCCCCATGAGTTATTATTGGCAGGACACTCGTCAGAAATAGTTATTTTTTTACCAAGAGATGGCTGTCAACCCAGTTCCTCCCACTAACGACAGACGAATACCTAGAAGCGGCTTCTTGATCTCTTTTTCATTTGTTTTTACAAGTTATTTTATCTCCTACCAGACATTTTTTGCATTCTGAAGCCCAAATGCAAATTTGAGATGCCTTTTTGCTCCCATTCTCAAATTCTCAACTCCGCGAGCAATTGCTCCTCCATTTTTGCTCCCATTTCTAAGCTTCAACGTCAATTTCTATCTGACGTTGCAAATTCGATGCAAAATATTCTCTCATCACCCTCCTATTCATAGTCTTGATGTCGTACCTCATTAGACAGACCCATGCTGCGAAGACCCAAGTCTCTTTTTGTTCGAAGAATGATTGACAGCTCCCAATTAGTTCTGCAATAATATGAATGCTGAGAGTACACAAGAACATATTCTGCTGTCAGAAATGTGGGCTAATGGCAACTTCGAATATGTAAGCTTGCATTTTGAAATTCTTCAGTATGCAGTAAATTTTTACTTCACTGCAGCCAGTTCTGAAAAGATTGCATACTCAGTGAAGCTGGCTACAGGAACAGACCTTTTCAAACACTTATAGCCTCGTATAACACAGCCAAAACAATTTCATAGTTTGGTAGCTTCAGTTAGAACGTATGTGAACCAAAGCAAATGGCTATAGTATTAGATACAGGGAGACTATTTCCTCTTTCTTTTTTTTTGCCACATGTCATTGATATCGCATAAATCATACTATCTGGTATTACTCGAGCTTCCCAGTCAATCTCGAGTTGGCCTTAAGTTAAACAGCCTCATCGCTCATAGCTCCATACACACAATCTCTCATATTTTCGCATTCGGGCCAGAAGACAAGGTCCTATCTCCACCTGGCAAACCTCCTGTCAAGAATTCCGATGTGAAATTCAGCGTGTCTCGAATTTCAACACTCAACGTACTCCATGTGCAAAAATATATTAGCGGATGAGACGCTAGGGGCAGAGGTTTATAGCAAGCGACTGACAGATTGAGCTTGCAGAGATAAGCATCTTCCAACCCCGGTGGCTCCAGTGATCAAAATCCAATTTCTAGATGTCATACAGTGACGGATGTATCTATTGGACAAGAAAATGTATCTCCACACACTGATTGTATGTGTGCAGTTGAAGGCTCGACGAAGGGTGAGGAGTCCTGAGGACATACTGTGCCAGGCACAACATCAAATAGTTCCTTGATTCGAGCTCAATCTGGAGTGTGCTACACTTGAAGCGTGGCTCTTTTTCCATTATATTTTTAAGCAAACAACATCTCGACTATCCATCGCTTTTCTGAGGTTTTTTTGACACTTTTTCGCCTTCATCTTGACACTTGTGTATGGCAAAGGGGGTTAAACAACACCTCTGTTGAGCATTTTGCTGGGCATTGGGTGTCAGGGTCTAAGGCTATCCATGCATGTGGCTGCAACTTGTTAGACGGGGTTACCCCAACCGCTTCAGGTCACCTGACGGGGAAAGGGCAAAGTGTCCAAGGGCTGCTGGAAACAGTTCAATCATTGGAACCCTGAATACCCCACAATGCACAATCACCCCACAATCTTCCCTGTCCATCTTCATAGTTGGTTCTCCGGAAGATCTTAGCGAGCTCTTGCATACATATGGCGCACTGGCACGGAACGTCTAGCTCATAACCTCATACATTAACCACTGTAGCCACCTGTTGTAAGTGGAAAAGCAGTGGTGTGGCATACTTGCTTCAAATGCTACTGCGGTTCAACAGGAATATTAATATGTCAGACAGAGGTAAAGACCATCAGCTAATCGTGAAGGTTGAGGAGTTTCATAAGTCTCCAGCTGCCTGCGAATCGTCTTATTTTCGTCTTCTTTCAGTCTCTCCATGTTGACATAATCTTCTCACTCCGCATGCAGGAAAGGATGTTTGGACTTGGTCACTCTCCAAGCCATAAAGCAGCCAAATATTGGTGCATTCCTAACTCAAAGGCAGCATGTTTATTCTTCGGGATAATGAACTTGGCAGCCGGTGGCAGACTGCCATCAAAACAACGACACACAAAAAGCTAGAACATGAGGAAATTAAGCTGAGCTAACCTAATTTCAAGCATATTGCAAATTTCATACCATCATAAAATCATCCTGCAAAATATGTACACATGTACATAAATAAACTAATAAGCAATACCTGTACACCAAACCACACCAATTTAAGACAATCTTTCAATCAACAATAAATATAACATTTTTGGTTGCTATCAGGATTGAATATTAAACAGTAGGCCTACGACTCTCCAATGCATTTACATCATGCAAAACTAAGATCTTCAACATAGTTGAACACCTCTGAGGATGACCTTTAAAGTTGAGTTTCCAACACTGAATTTCAATTCAAAATAGGAAAGCTACAAAAATAAAAGAGAGTGGTACTCACAGAGAAGTGTTCAAGCCGTTGATGGAGAGGGAACCAGCCCGGGGTTTGGATTCCTTGGAGGTTGAGGAGGTGGTCACGATGGTGGCAGCAGGAATGGTGACGGCGGTAGTCGAAGTGCTGGTCACCAGGAATGACTGAGGAGACCTGGATAGGTTGTTGAGCAGCATTTTGCTTTGGGCCTGGAGCAGGGACTGCTGGATGGCCTGAGGTTGCAGGAGATAGTTTGGCTTGTTTTCATTCTTCACTTTGGTCTTGCTCTCTTTAGACTTGGGCTCAATCTTGGGCTTGATGTCCCCAACTTTACTGTCTATCACACTGGAGAGGCTGGGAGCTGAGGTGCTCACCGCCAATGTCTGTAACTTGTTGCGGCCTTTACTAGTGGCCGGAGCAATTTTTACTGGACCTTGTTTATGCACCGTATTGTTTTTCACTGGTCCCTGGTTAATGACGAGCTTGCTGTCAGCCGGAATTGTAATGGATTGTGTGGCTGACACCAAATTAGTCGACAGGGGAGCCAGAGTGACCTTGACACTGTTATTTGTTTCTGGGGCAGACAGCTCCACTTTCTGTCGCTGCAATAAGGCGTCTCTCAGTTTCTCTTGAGACTGCAACAATTGTCGCTGCAGTTCCTCTATCTGTCTCTGTTGCTGCTGTACTATGTCCTCCTGCCAGACGACCTGTGGCTGACCGACCTGCACCTGCTGCTGAGGCGGCACCTGCACGTTGATGAACTGTGCGTTGGGTATGGACGTCGCCTGGATGATCTGCTGAGGAGAGCTGGTCGTGATCAGAACCTGGTTGCCGTTGGCTTTGGGCAGGGGAGGAGGGGGCGGGGGAGGAGGGGGAGGGGGTGCTGGCAAGGTCACCCCAGCCGGATCCAGGACATTGGCAGGAGAGGGAGCAGGGGAAGTCAGGGAGAACGTCAAGCCGTTAGCACTGCCATTCAGATCAATGTCCATGGGACCCACAGACGGAGGTCGAGACAGCCCGTCCACCCTCATCGACAGAGTACCCTGACTGAGGCTCAGGTGGTTCTTGGTGATGGCTTGCTGCGCCAAGCAGACTATCCCTGATGAGGTAGGAGATGCAATGTCCATGTTCATGTCTGGGGACATTGGTCCAGGAGTGGTCGACCCATGTGACAACTGGAAGTCTGACCCATTGTCCGGAGACTGAGGGGGAGAATTCATGTTCACCGAATTCTCATCCGACACAGATAGACTGCTTGGAGTCACAGGCTGAATGTTGATCAGTCCAGAAATGTTCTTTATCGTGGTCACATTTGATAAACTTGAATTGCTCAATGGATTAGAGTCTTGATTAAGCAACTGTGGTTGTGGATGGCTGTGCGGGTTCAGCTCAGCGTTGATTTGGTCTGCGTAAGGTTTGAGCCTGTCTAACAAGGCTTGTTTTGGACCTGACACTATCAAGCTGCGCTTTTTACACTCTGCTTTCAGCTCGGCCACTTTGAGGTCTTCTATTTTCGTAGCTTTGGTGCCACTGCTTGATAGAGAGGGGGCGGGGGTGTGGCTGGGGGCTGGGGGAGCACTGGGGGAGGCCTGGGGGGTGGGCGTCACTGAGGGAGTGGGGGCACTGGAGCTGGTCACTGATGTCAGATTGCCGAGATTCGTGTCACACGTTTGCGACGAGGAGCCATCACCGACCTGCATCACAAACGGCTTCTGCTGCGTCTCCAGCTGCCACTGTAGTAACAACTGCTGCTGCTGGAGTAGTATGTGGTAAGGCGTGTCGTCAGTGCCGTTGACCACAGCCGCAGCATTGGCAGTGAGGGCAGCAGGTATGCTCGTGGTAGTAGTCGTGGTCGTGGTGATGTTACTGGAGCTACTACTACTGCTGTTGTTGTTACTGCTATTGTTCTTGTTTGCACTGGGAGGTCCCTTGTACTCGTGAAACTTGATCACCTTGTTCTTCGTCGAGCTCTTCGGTTTCTGTTTCTTGATCCTGTTCACCTTGGACGACGAACTGCTGCTACTTTGGCTCGAGCTGGACTTCGCCGTGGACACGGTCGGAGGATTGGACACCGGGGTGGCGGAGAAACTCTGGGAGGTGATGGATGGCACACTGTTGGTAAATATCACGGTCTGTCCAGCGGACATCTTCTGCAGCAAGGGGCCGATGTCGGGAGGACTGGGGATGCTGTTGCTGGTGGAGGTCAGGGTTCCCCTTAGTGCTTGCTCCAGTGTCAATCCGGACGGCAGTTGGATCTGACTAGCCAGACTGGAGCTTGTCGCAGGCTGAATACCTTGCGGAGAGGGGGTCCCATCACTAGCATTGCTGTCCTCGTCCATAAAAAGTCCCGTTCCTTGACCATGGGTCTTGGTGAACTGCAACTTGCCCTCTGCAATATAAACATGTTACATTTTTACAAACAAATTTAACAAGCCTGAGCCATTAGATATTGTTTCGACTGCATTAAAACATTATAAGAACTTCCCATAAATATTTTTCCTATTATATTCATATTGAGAGACTAAGGGACAGAGACTTTAGAGAGATCATTTTGATTATATTAGACCATTTTGCACATGAACTGTGGCAATGATGCTAACCCGAGAAGGCAAGTCAGAAAGTGAAATACTTCACTTAGTAAATACATCAAAACCACACTGTTTTATCTTCGTCTTTACAGCAGAAGTTCAAGGACTCCCTGTCTTAAAAACACATTTATGTGAAAATAAAGGGTACTTTCAGCACCACTTCAAGTCATTAAACTTGTTTCTTTGTTACATTAGAAAGCTACATCCTAAATTAACTTCCTAAGAATTCTGGCTTTATGGTTTTACACACTTCTACTGTGAAGTTCCACATTCTATCACTATCAATATTGGCTAAATATTCTTACCTTGGTTTTAATATAATAAGGAACCAAAAATTCATTGCTCAGCGAAAAAAGGCAATTAAAAATGCCAACAGATTAATGCTCCTTCATAGATGTTACCTTTTAAATACTAAGTACCGAGTACATACAGATAGATATGATACAGAACTTACAGAGTTAGTAACAAACCACGTCTATGGTAAGTACTAATAATGTAAAGTTACTAATTACAGCTACAGTGATTTTTAAGAAGTTTATGGACAGTGATATAACTCATATTTCTTATGAAAGCAATGTGGCAAAATTTGCTGAATTGTCGCAGTTTTCGTTAAGTTTCGGAATCATTAGCTCGCTTAAGACGACTATGGGTACTGTTGTTGGTAGACGGTAACAAAAACAAAGATAGCAAAAAACAAGTCTCCAGCTGTTTTGCAATACATTTTGTTGTACATTTAGTTGGCCCTTACCCTTGATGGCATGTTGAAGCTCTGGGTCGATCTGTAAAATGTTCCCTTCAACTAGCTCCAGAGGCCCCGGTCTGTTTGACAAGCGCTCTTGCAAGCTGTCCTGCAGCCGAGCCCTTTTCAGCTGTCTCTGCCGTTCCTGTAGAGACGGGTCAAGCTTCGGACTGGTGTCTGCAAAACAACAACTCAACAGTTCAAGCACAAGGTCTTCCAAGGTAGCAGAAACTTCAGTAACATTCCTCTATTAGCAGCCATCAATCATGGGCTGTCCATCAACTACACTTGCCAATGAGAAGTAGTTCATTTCCGACATATCGGTGAATTCTTACTTGACGCTGAATTATATCCATGCACTTAACTACTTTCACAGACGCCAACTTCTGACCCAAATGAACCCAAAGTTCAGTTTTGAGAAACTGATCAATTTTGATTAGCCTTTATGTAATAGACTATAATAGTATGTCTCAACATGTTTCACTTCCATCTTTCTTTTTTTACGTTTTTACTTCATTTTTCTGTGTTGTAAGCAAGTTTTAACCAATTTCCTGCCAAGCTAACAACCATTTCTTGCTTGAATTTCATGCTTCAATGCTCTAACTATCAGCAGTTGAACCTCTCCACTTATCAAACTGAATTTTTAACACGCTATGCTTGACCTTCTAGTATGTGTTGCTGGATTAGCGACTGTCTGTCTGGCCTGGTCTGGATTTTGTGTTTCAGTAGATCTCCGGTCTGAAATGAAATCGGGAAAAAATGAGTTACATCCGCCAAAAACGCTTGCATCGCCATTTTATGGGCAGTGTATATAAACAACATATTCAGGTATGTGATGCACCTTTCTTTTACTACCTTTCTTATTTACAGGCATGCTGTTATAATAGCCTGTATGCCTTGCACCACCATATGGAAATTGCATTCAAACTTCAACCTGGTATATAAACAAGTGATGTCGCTACTACACAGTTAATTCATACAAAACTATTACAATAGGAAGCAACTTGATGTAAATTATTACCAAGGTCAAAAATCAATACCATTCACAGCACCTGTACCACATAAGAAAAGGGGTAAACAATAGGAAAATACAGTTTTTTCTTTGGTTACATGTTAAGTTTTTTCTGTAATGGCAATTTTTTGGATATTTTTTCGTCATTCTTGACAAATGTAAGATTACCTTTGCTCTCTCCAATTGCTTCTTCTGTTCGGCAAATGCTGGAGGGGTTTTCAGAGCTGAAAAAAAAGAGAAAAAATCTCATGAAAAAACATGAAGAATAAACCAAAGAATAACATGCATGATAGCAAACATTCCTGCATGCGCCAAAAGGCTAGCGAGTGCATTGCCTCAATTTGCATGAAGGTGCATTTGGGTGTGAAGCTATGAACCATTTCTCCGAACTCAACATGATCAGCCATCACAGGTGGAACTGATTTTCAATTTGCATCCCATCTGGCAATGACATTATCTCGTGTAATTGCTTCTTTGCACTGAAAATTTTGTCTTGAGTGAACAAAGCAAACAAACGTTTCTCAAGAGTGCCTTCCAGGAATTTCAAAGCTATTTTAAGGTGAATCCGATCAATCTGATGAACAGACACTCAAGATGAAGCCAGAGGTAGCCAGACAGCATGAAATAATGAACCTTTAAATCCTTCAATTCGATTCAAAGCAGAGATAAACCGGAGTCAGAGATAGAATAATAGAGATACAAAGAGAAAGGAAGTGGGTGTATCAATCCAAACAGAACATCTGGATAAAAAGACATCTAGATTTCTGAGCAAATGAAGCACAAAAGTTGGAGGTAGCTAAGCTTCTAAACCCAACTGGGGCTTCCCTTGGATTCATTGTGGACTGTAGAGAGCAAAAACTTCTACAAACGCTTAGCCGATTTGACAAAACATTGCACAAAACTTCAGGTGTACTTCTTATGTATACTAGATGATGGATGATATGGGTTTTTAAAATGTCCTGTTTATATGCAGTTGGTAGGCTAATTTGGACAGAAGGAAAGCACAACAATGAGGCCAATGAGGCGAAGGATGATGAAACGGCTGTCCAACATATGGCCAAGTGACCCGGCCAGAGCTGGATTTTTACCTGAGACCCACGGATGGGAGGCCAAGAGCTAAACCAATGGAACTAACCCCGTCTCGGCGTATATACAATGTATATATAGTACTAATAATATATCATTTCTTTTACTCAATTTTTGCGAGCTTCATCTCAGGCTCTCAGCTAGTCACAACACACTTAGGAGAGCACGACTCCTGGAACTGGTTGGAAAACAAGCCGGCTCAAGCCGCAATCTAGTCAAAACTGACACTATCAAGGGACAGACAACTTAGAAGAAAATAGCGAGCTAACAGTTGCCAGACTGTGGGGGACCTCCGCTCAGCATAATCAGATCATATCTAGTCTAATAGAGCAGTATGAAACGCTTATCACAGAATCATCCCTTCGGGGCCAGACTGACACACTGAGTAAAAAGTATTTAGCGCATTTAGCAGATGTTGGGTAGCTTGTGTCTTTGGCAGACTTTGCATAGCTGCAGAGCAGATCTTGCAATTGGATGGCTTTTTTTTCCCTCTTGCAATCTCCTATACTACCTGACAGTACCTGTAGTTCAGTGTATGTAGGCCTACTTCCGAATGCTGTAATGCACCACCCAATGGTAGGACTGGTATCACCCCGGGACCACCCAAGAGCCTGAAGCAAAAGCAGGAGCAGCAAAGCCGACAGGTGTCTGAGGAAAAAGTCAAGACAATTCTTCTCGGGTGCTAATGCCGGCATTATGCCACCAAACAACAACAGGGTGAATCGAGCTGTTGCTCCGAGTCGTACATGATTCTCATTAACACCATGCACCACGTCATGCATACAAGTACCACAGAGACTACTAAAGAGCAATGCCAGAGCAGTGTCGCAGTAAATCTCAGAGCAGTACCGCAGTCAATCTCAGAGCAGTACCGCAGTCAATCTCATAGCTGTAGCTTAGTCAATCTCAAGAGCAGCACCACAGTCAATCTCAGAGCAGTAGCGCAGCCAATCTCATATCTGTACCTTAGTCAATCTCAAGAGCAGCACCACAGTCAATCTCAGAGCAGCACCGCAGTCAATCTCAGAGCAGTACCGCAGTCAATCTCAGAGCAGTATCGCAGCCAATCTCAAAGCAGTACCACAGCCAATCTCAGAGCAGTACCACAGTAAATCAGAGCAGTACCACAGCAAATCAGAGCAGCATTGCAGTCAATCTCAGAGCAGTACCGCAGTCAATCTCAAAAGCACTACTGCAGTAAATCAGAGCAGCATTGCAGTCAATCTCAGAGCAGTATCGCAGCCAATCTCAAAGCAGTACCACAGCCAATCTCAGAGCAGTACCACAGTAAATCAGAGCAGTACCACAGCAAATATCAGAACATCCGCCCCAGACAGAAGAGCAATGCCATGCAATGTGGGTCAGGGACATGTCGGGGGTACATTCATCATGTTATATATATATATAGGAGAAGCAGACAGGCAGAGCGGCAGTCTCTATGCAATCTCTATCACTCTCACATAATTTACTGTCTTATAAACAAAACTATTAGCCAGACATCACATCCTCTACAAATTACCAAAGGCAGGAGGTGCCACAGGAGGTATAGCCAAACATTATGAGGCTTAAATCAATGTATGCATGTACCTCCAAGCCATTTGAAAGATTTAGTAACACTTTCATTTACTTTAACAATCTCGCTGTCCTCCAAATCGCACCAGGTGGAAAAGGATCAAAGGTTTTTCAAATACAAAATGTAACTAAATTGAGGTCGGAGTTATGTAGCGTAAAATCCAACGCAGCAGTACAGGCATGATACTAGAATCCTCATTGATAAATTCATATGTAATTGCCAATTAAGAAGAGTTACATTTACAAACCCACAGGTAAGTTAATAACTTCAATTACGATGTCAGCTTTTGAAGTAATTTTGAGGTACAATGCTTTGTACAGTTCATACAGCCTATTTCACTAATATTTCAACATAATTTTTGCTATCACACTACTTGAAAGCAAGGTTGCATGTGTGTTTTAGTATGGAGTTCCCAGAACTTTATCATAATTTGACTATGTACACATTTTACAACTTTTTACAACTAGTCATTAATTCATGGCATAATGGGCAAAGCTTTTCAATAATTCTGCAATTTATAAATGCAAGGCTCCAGTAACCATGCTTTTATTAGTTTTAACGTGGTAAGTTCAAAATCTATGCCACACGTTCTCAACCATCGGAGGAAGTTCTAAAGTGATACATGGTACGCCCATCAACATTTTGATCCTGAATTTAAATTCAAAGTTACTGTTGACCACATGTTTACCTCAACACTCAAAGGACCAAGTACCAGCAAGTGAAGGCCATGGGGAGTACCTGGGCAAGCAAATGCATTAAGCAGCAGGATACCTGTGACATTTAGTGACCCTTGACTGAGGGCACCCTTTATTTAACAAACAATTTGACGGAGCAGATCAAAGCAACAACAATCTGAGAGGGGAGGAACTTAGCGTCAGAGTGTCCAGCATGTATACATTTGTATCCAGGTGTATATTGAAATGCTGTAACAGCATCTGCAGCGGGTGGCGGCCGTGGAATGCTTTTGCAGCAGCACCTCCATGAGACTCCATCAGAAGGCAACAACAGAGAAAGCATGGAGAGGAGGGGGGAGAGGGAAGCATGGAGGAAATGGGAACTGTGAACAGGATGGGGCCTCAGTCTCTCACCCCTAAGCATCACACCCTGACCTTCACTGACCTACCAACCCCCAGCCATGAACTGCCTCTGAGCTGCCTATGGGCTGTCTGTGGGGCTGCAATGCTTACAGGAGCTTGCAGGAAATGCTCACACAACAATGTGATAAACAATATGTCAAGAACCCCCCCCCCCTCTCTATCTCTCTCTAAGTCTCTCTCTGACCCCTGTACCTGGTTGTAACATCAGTTATGTATCCATGTGTGCCAGTGGCAGTACCTCGATGCTTGATGAAATTATTGTATGTATACACAGCTAACATACCCCTGGCATGATGTCACCGGGGGCTATTTCTTGCATCAACAATTTGATGAAATCGATTCTGGCTCCATATGCAATAACCAGGTGGCACGATGCCACACAACCGGCATATGCAAGAATACCAGAGAACTCAACCAGGGACTGATGGCCTTGGCATTTTCTGACCCAAATTTTTAACTCAGTTCAAGTTCAACTGTCCCAATCTCGTACTACAACAGAACTTAACCCTGGCCAATGGCATGAATGGGATCCATTAACACCTCAACATCCACAGAGCTCCACAGATACCTGGGGAAACATTAAAATTTCAGACCTGAATGACCTGAGAGGACTCTTAGGAGCTCTCAGGACAAGCTAATTCAGGCCAGGTGTACCAAGTTTACAATTCCAACAAGGGATCAGGAGAGATCTAAATTTCTTCTCAGCTTCCTAATTTTTGGCAAACCCTTTAAAATAACATTTCCTTAACTGATTAGCTTCATATAAATTCTCTTTTACACTAACGCATAATTATAACTTGTGAGGACAATGCTGCTCTTAATGCATTCCACAGCATCACTATATTGCACATAGCAGCATGTTAACTCCATCATCTTGGCAGTTAACCAACCCTAGTTAAGTCTAACAGAGACTTTACATAGTTTATTACATCTTGCATTACTCAAGGGTTGCTGTAGTGGATCTACAAGGTACCGGAAGAAGGTGAGAGGCCTTACATCATAACATTACAAGCAACAAGAAAGAGAAGGCGGAAAACCCTAAGAGAAAGAGAGAAACACCAAAGAGAAAAGGGAACCCCAAAGAAGGAAGAAAGGGAAGAATGAGGAGTAATAACAGAAGAAAGAGCAGTAAGAAGAAGAAAGAGAAGCAGACTCCCATCCCATCCATCCACAACAACACATGCAAGAGATTACAATGCAATTCCACAGGCAGCAGCAGACTGATGGAGGCAGAGATGCAACCAACAGGAGCAGTCAGGGATGCAGCAAGGTGCCACCCTTGAAGGCTTTGACCCAGCAATGAATAGACAGAATGGATCACAACCATGAGTATAACAAGTGTGTTCCTTGAGGAGGCCTAATGCTTGATATTGCTACAGAAGAAACAAAGTATACAACAAGGTGTACCACTACTACCAGGCAATAGACAGAATGGATTTCTGATTTTAAGGGAGTTTAATGAGCAGACATTAGATTTAACCCCACAAGCCCTTGTATAGACTAACACTACCAAATTAAACTCCAGTGACTGAAAGAAGCAACAAGAAATGTCCCTCTCCGTTCATTAATAGACAGAAGGCATTTCATGAAGTATAACATGCACATGTCATGCAGGGAGGTTCCCTAAACTCTATAGTGCCTGGTACAAGACAATAAGGAATAGGCAATACAACTGTTACGTTGACAAAAAGAAGCAGAATACAAGGTTTCTTACAGTATACAAGGACCTCCTCTTCCACTAAGCAATAAAGTGAATGGATCCATTGCCAATGGAATAAAACAAGGAGGTGCCTTTAGACCATATAGTGCTCAATACCAGACAATACAACTACCAAATCTACAAAAAGAAGCTGCAAGGTCCTGCTCTCCCACCAAGCAATGAAGTGAATGGGTTGCATGGAGTGAAACAGGGAGGTTCCCTTAGACCCAATAGTGCCTAATACCACCCAAAGCACTTCCTTTAGCTGAGAGACAGAGGAAGGGTGGGGCACACATAACACATCAAACAGCATCTGACCTGGGGAGGTTTGGACAACTCTCTTGAGTACCCATTGCTATCCACAGTGCTATCTTCAGCATCCCATGCAACACTTGCTACACAGGATCCTAAAAGCAGTGTGAGGCATCAACATTTTGGATTTGAGAATTCCAGAGCATCTATACCATCCAGGAATTCTAGATTCCACAGATTTAGCCACCTCCCAAAAGCTGCCAATGCCAATAGGAGTAGTGCACTATGCCAATAGAAGCACTGCTGCCTGGAGTAGAGTTGCTGCCAATACCAATAGTAGCTGCTGGCTTTTAAAACTTTACTGGCAGTCACAAGGCATCCTCTCAGGTATCTCCAGTAAAACAACTCCGGTTTCTCCAAAACTCCCAGTTACTCCAAAATACTTCCAGTTACTCCCATTTTCTCCCAAATAAACCAGGATTCTTCCCATGCAGAGCTGGTTGGTGGTCTCCTTAACAGAATCCAACAACTGTTGCTCCAGTCAAAAACTCCCATCTGCTGATTACATTGGACCAAAACATGCTGGTCACTCAGTGTAAGCCTCCTCTACAAACTCCAGTAGGAAAGCCACAAGCAATTTCAACAGACTTCTCCTCATGGTTTTTTTTTCTCTCTTAACTTGCTTTTACTAGTTCTACATCCAGACTTGAGAGGAAGAAGTGTACACGTTACTACAACTTGAACCAGTTCTCTCGCAGACATCTGACTGATGGCTTCCGATTAGAGACAACTGTTCCTCAATGAACAATCGCTAAAGCCCAGTAAAGGCATTTCTTTCGGCGATGGTAAGAAAACGTTACACGCCCAGCAGAGTACGACAGTGTACAATATGATACAATGTGTGTCTGTTACTTTCCTTTTTATAATACATCCAAATTTCATTTAACAACAACGTCTATAGATATACACTATGCATTATAATATGCAAGTTACTGGGAAATTTCTAGATAACCACCCAAGACAAGACATTTAATGATCATTCACGTAAACTCAAAGAAAATGACACTCATCGGTCTAAATTTTCAAGCACTAATACGCAACGGTGATAATAGTCATTATATATATATAACCAGGTATGTCTTTTTTAAGTGTCGCGAAACCAGCTCATCCAAAGATACAGTGCGCAGAAACAGTAGGGAGAAAGGTAGGAACTTCTAGTTGAGAGGGGAGGTTTACTCCAGCCAAAATAAGTGGCAAGGAGCCCGAAAGAGACACATGCAGAAAAATTGGGTTAAGAAAAACAGAAGAGACAAGAAGAGTAACATGTTATTGTAACGGGTTAACTTGAGACCTGGATACAATGGCGAGCACCTGCTGACAGCTCGACAGGCACACCATGCTGCCATGTGTATGGGGAGTTCCACAAACTCACAGAGGAATTTTTTGGCATGAGACTCAAGGTGGTAGTGGATACACCTGAGGGATACAAAAGAAGGATACACAAAGACATGTAGAACCAATTGACCAACATATTTGAGGACACAGAATCTGTACAATCAGCAGGATCTCTAGTCCTCTATAGACATCTATGGTCCTCTACATACTTCTATACAGTCTTCTATCATAGTCCTGTATAGTCATCCTAGTACACATCAAGCAACAACATCAGTCAACAAGGACAGAAGATTGTTTAGGGGTTGTTTAGACAGTCAATGTAGGGACTTAAACCAGATGCAGCGCAAAATCCATCTCGAATACTCCGATAAGTTTTTTCCACTTGTGTTTGTTTTCGTTTTCCGCTTGTTTATCTAAGGTTAAGAATGCATTAGAGTAGAACAGTGGCAGTGTGGCGAATCAAGGACCCTGGGTAAAAGCTGGCAAATGGGTGGCAGGCTATATGCATGCAGTCCAAAAAGCTAGGTGAGAAAATTAAAGGTGTGGATAAATAAACAGAGGCAGAGATATTCTGGCATTTTCCAATGGCATTCTCCGGTGGTATTCGCTGGTGGCATTCTGGCACCAGGCTGGCACAAGACCTCTCTCTGCGTCTGTCTATTGCCTGTTGGCTCTGTTGATACATGGACATAGCTGAGTGGTCTGCAGGCACAGGTTAAGATACACTGTTGCTGCTGTTGAATGATGATATTGCAACTGATGCTTCTGGTGATGCTGTTGATTCTGATAATACAGACGTTGCTCTTAAGCCTAATATTTTTTGTTGCTGTTGAATCGTGTTGATATTGTTTACTGTCATTGGTAGCTTTTGGCGCTGTACGCGCATGTTCTGTTGATGTTACAAATATACTCACACTCATGGGTGTGTTATAAAATAAATGCTTTCATGGTTACAGTAGTTCTGGATATTATTATGTAATGCAACTGGTGATTCAATTAAATGCTGTTAATAACTCTTATTGATACTGTGGTGAACAAGCAGATATCTGAACCTCCAGACTTCGTTCTAAGTTTTGCCGCTTTCTTTTAAACAACCGAAACTGCATACTATAAGTGTTTTCCATATTTTATGTTTTGCTTCGTATAACCAAACCAAATGATGCTGCAAACATGCTTTTTGAAGCAATTGCAGATCTTGTGTTGTTTACAACAATTGCAATTGAAAAGCACTGATGTTTATGATGATGATGTTGATAATTTAGCAGCTTCTCCTGAAACAGTAACTGCTGTTTTTGCTCTTGTACATGCTGCAGATCCAGACAGGAAGCACAGTCATGGGGTTCCAGACCCACCAGACTGATGTGTGCAGGGTCCTGCAACCCTCCCTGGCAGTCCATGCTACCCCCAATGGCTTAGTTGCTCTGGCACCACAGCCCCCCAGGACTGAAGCTCATTACACAGCAGGAGAGGACTATTCACCCTCGCCATGCATCCACTGATAGCTATACCAATGGGCCTGCCATGCCACCCAGCACCATGACTATGACAATGATAAGTAGTCCCAGCCAACCCCTAAGTATTTTATCTCCTTCAATATAAACTGCAGCATGTCTTTTATAATAGGGAGCAGATAGCAGCAATCACTTATTCTCCAGGTGACAAAAACTATCATATGATATATATGAAGATTCATGGACCCCCAGATATCAAATAATGAAATAATGACATAAAGTTGATTTACAGATGATATCTAAATCTGCTAGTCCCAGCAATATAACACTGCATTCTAGGTCAAGTTAACCCTATTTTTTCTATTGACATGCCATATTGCACAGAGCAGATTGCTATACTTGAATGTCACACAACTGTTTGTTCCTCAGTGAATAAAAGAGCACAGTTCATCTTCATCTCAACTGCTTTATATCAAGGAATAATGCAATCTCAACAATTATGCTGGTATATCAAAGCAACCCTGAGACATCATTGTCTACCAATGAAATTTTGACAGGACTTAGGGGGAGGCAATGTAAAACCCCCTCCTTTTGCACACCCTCCCCCCAATTACATCACATCACAGTTCATTTACCTGCAAAATATGTAGACATTTGTAGCCAGAACACATCATGAGACCTATCTCAGGTATGTAAAATATGTTGATTACCCAAGATTACAAACAATGACAGCAGCATTGTTATTAGATTACAGCTAAAGTACACACCGTCATTGGATAACAATTACAGGCTACTGAACCCTGAGTATCAGTGTCAGGCCCAGTCAGATCAGACCACATACACCATGCATAACAAGCCAAGCCAGAGAGGCCAGCCAACTAACTATGCCCCCTCTTGTTTATGTGCAATTACATTCTGTAAACAGGATATTATCATACCAATCTAATATAAGTAACATGATGTTGACTGCCATGCAAACATAGCACCAAAGATATATCAATTTGAGGCCAGCCTATTGAAGTAACTTTTAAGATATATCAATTTGAGGCCAGCCTATTGAGGCAACTTTAAAGATATATCAATTTGAGGCCAGCCTATTGAAGTAACTTTTAAGATATATCAATTTGAGGCCAGCCTATTGAAGTAACTTTTAAGATATATCAATTTGAGGCCAGCCTATTGAGGCAACTTTAAAGATATATCAATTTGAGGCCAGCCTATTGAAGTAACTTTTAAGATACATCAATTTGAGGCAAGCTTATTGAAGTAACTTTTTATCCATCAGGTAACTAGTTGTCTGGGAAACAATTCAATAACAGACATTGACTCAAATCACAGCAATATTAAATTTTTTTCTCCCAGAAAGGAAGATCGTAAACTTCAGGACCTATCATCACTGACTATCAGGCATTCAATACTACATGTAGCAAACTGAAATGATCATTAACTAAATTCTTAACTAGACGGGAGCATATTTCCATATGCAAGACTAGCAGGGGGTCGATCAGCAGTTTGTTCACCTCATCACTGACTGACATTACTGGCTGACATCATCGGCTGACATCACCGGCTGACATCATTGGCTGACTTCATCAGCTGACATCATCAGCTGACATCACTGACATCACTGGCTGACATCACCATAGCTGACATCACTGACTGACATCATTGGCTGACATTACCGACTGACATCACCAGCTGACATCATAAACCGACATCACAGGCTGACATCACTGGCTGACATCATCAACTGACATCACAGGCTGACATCATAAGCTGACATCACCAGCTGACATCACCAGCTGACATCACTGGCTGACATCACTTACTGACATCTGTCTACACCGGCTGACACCACTGGCTGACGTCATTGAGTGACCAGTTGACATCACTGGCTGACATCACTTACTGACATCTGTCTACACCAGCTGACACCACTGGCTGACATCATTGAGTGACATCACTGGCTGACATCATTGAGCTGACATCACTGGCTGACATCATTGAGTGACATCACTGGCTGACATCATTGAGTGACATCACTGGCTGATATCAGCAACTAACATCAGTGGCTGATATCAGCAACTAACATCAGTGGCTGACATCACCGACTGGCATCACTGGCTGGTATCATTGGCTGACATCAGTGGTTGACATCAGTGGCTGACATCAGTGGCTGACATCAGTGGCTGACATCAGTGGCTGACATCAGCGGCTGACATCACTGGTTGACATCACCGGCTGACATCACCAGCTGACATCACTGGCTGACATCAGTGGCTGACATCACCGACTGACATCAGTGGCTGACATCACTGGTTGACATCACCGGCTGACATCACTGGCTGACATCACTGGCTGACATCACCGGCTGACATCAGTGGCTGACATCAGTGGCTGACATCACCGGCTGACATCAGTGGCTGACATCACCGGCTGACATCAGTGGCTGACATCAGTGGCTGACATCACTGGCTGACATCACCGGCTGACATCACTGGCTAACATCAGTGGCTGACATCAGTGGCTAACATCAGTGGCTGACATCACCGGCTGACATCACCAGCTGACATCAGTGGCTGACATCAGTGGCTGACATCACTGGTTGACATCAGTGGCTGACATCACCGGCTGACATCACCGGCTGACATCAGTGGCTGACATCAGTGGCTGACATCACCGGCTGACATCAGTGGCTGACATCAGTGGCTGACATCAGTGGCTGACATCACCGGCTGACATCAGTGGCTGACATCACCGGCTGACATCAGTGGCTGACATCACCGGCTGACATCACTGGCTGACATCAGTGGCTAACATCAGTGGCTGACATCACCGGCTGACATCACCAGCTGACATCAGTGGCTGACATCACTTGTTGACATCAGTGGCTGACATCACCGGCTGACATCAGTTGCTGACATCAGTTGCTGACATCACTGGCTGACATCAGTGGCTGACATCAGTGGCTGACATCACCGGCTGACATCAGTGGCTGACATCACCGGCTGACATCACTGGCTGACATCACCGGCTGACATCACTGGTTGACATCAGTGGCTGACATCAGTGGCTGACATCACTGGCTGACATCACTGGCTGACATCACCGGCTGACATCAGTGGCTGACATCACCGTCTGACATCAGTGGCTGACATCACCGTCTGACATCAGTGGCTGATATCACCGGCTGACATCACCAGCTGACATCAGTGGCTGACATCACTGGTTGACATCAGTGGCTGACATCACTGGCTGACATCACTGGCTGACATCAGTGGCTAACATCAGTGGCTGACATCACCGGCTGACATCAGTGGCTGACATCACTGGTTGACATCAGTGGCTGACATCAGTGGCTGACATCACTGGCTGACATCACTGGCTGACATCACCGGCTGACATCAGTGGCTGACATCACCGTCTGACATCAGTGGCTGACATCACCGGCTGACATCAGTGGCTGACATCAGTGGCTGACATCACCGGCTGACATCACCAGCTGACATCAGTGGCTGACATCACTGGTTGACATCAGTGGCTGACATCACCGGCTGACATCACTGGCTGACATCAGTGGCTAACATCAGTGGCTGACATCAGTGGCTGACATCACCGGCTGACATCAGTGGCTGACATCACCGGCTGACATCACTGGCTGACATCACTGGCTGACATCAGTGGCTGACATCACTGGCTGACATCAGTGGCTGACATCAGTGGCATACATCACTGGTTGACATCATCGGCTGACGTCAGTGGCTGACATCACCAACTGACATCAGTGGCTGACATCACTGGCCGACATCAGTGGCTGACATCACCGGCTGACATCAGTGGCTTACATCACTGGTTGACATCATCGGCTGACGTCAGTGGCTGATATCACCAACTGACATCAGTGGCTGACATCACTGGTTAACATCAGTGGATGACATCAGTGGCTGACATCAGTGGCTGACATCACTGGTTGACATCACCGGCTGACATCACCGACTGACATCAGTGGCTGACATCACTGGTTGACATCACCTACTGACATCAGTGGCTGACATCACTGGTTGACATCATCGGCTGACATCAGTGGCTGACATCACCAACTGACATCAGTGGCTGACATCACTGGCCGACATCAGTGGCTGACATCACCGGCTGACATCAGTGGCTTACATCACTGGTTGACATCATCGGCTGACGTCAGTGGCTGATATCACCAACTGACATCAGTGGCTGACATCACTGGTTAACATCAGTGGATGACATCAGTGGCTGACATCAGTGGCTGACATCACTGGTTGACATCACTGGCTGACATCACCGGCTGACATCAGTGGCTGACATCACTGGTTGACATCACCTACTGACATCAGTGGCTGACATCACTGGTTGACATCACCGGCTGACATCACCGACTGACATCAGTGGCTGACATCACTGGTTAACATCACCGTCTGACATCAGTGGCTGACATCACCGTCTGACATCAGTGGCTGACATCACTGGTTGATATCCCGGCTGACATCACTGACTAACATTGATTGACATCATTGACCATATCATAACTATCAATAGGGGAGCTCCAAAACACAGGAGAGAACTCCCAATAAGAAGAAGAAGAAAGTGTAGCCACCTTGTGTAAATAGACAGTACCACTACTGTGGTTGCCATGGAGATGGTAGACTCGGAACTGGACGACACCTAGTATCCCTAAAGACTAGCCCTGCTAGTCTAATGTACCAATCCATCCACTTGCTTTACCTTTGCATATCTTAGTGAAGAAGCTCATGAAGCCAAACATTTGAAATGGTGTATCCAAAAAGTCATGTTGCATGTAATTATTGACAGTCATATTGTACAGAGGGTAAACAAACAGCACAATCAATCAACTGTGATTCATTACAGGCTGTCATTGAGCTAACTCAACTATATATAGTCTCACAGCAGTGACAGATTTGTTTGATGCATATGCTTCATAATATCAATCATATATCAGTCATACATCAGTTGCATGAAGTCATTACTTTCATACACATATAGTACAATGACAGTATAGTCCTGATAAGCAGGTGGATTGTACATTTGGGGGAGAGCATTATACCTGCAACACTATAGCGCATAGGATAATAGTCATATATATATAAGAAAGGGGATGTGCAGTAGTGCAGGTGATAATGCAGAAGGAAATGCATAAGATAATACATGTGATATACAGGTGATAATGGGCAAGTTAATGGTAAGAATGTAGAGGAGAATGCACATTGGAAATGTGACTGGGTGTCATCCCTACTGGGCATATACCAGGTAGGTACTGGGTGCTGGGAGAACACCTATTTGAGCAGATAAGTTAAGGTCAGGGGAGGGTGGCAAATACTGTTTGCAAATATTGGTAGCAAATACTGACTGGTCAGAATAGGCCAGTGAGCTGCATACCTTGATAACAGGCCCATCTTGAAGGGTCATTACAAATTATAAAGAGTATAACTGCAGCCACCCTTGGCCTATTGCAATCAATTCCAAGCATGGCATGATGGATTGGCTGACCCAAAGAACCCCTTTATACACCCTGGGTATACCTCTGGCCTACCTGGGTACCCTGCTGCTTATGAACCTTAATACAATCCCTATACTTCATAATGAATACGAAGTAAACATATATTGGGAAGTTCTTTCATTAGTTTGTTTGCTTTCTGGTACATTAATCAAAATTTTTTAACATTTCGAGACGGGACAGCTCGGTTGGTAGAGTTTCATTCCAGTTCTCGGCGGATCAAATAGACCTCTGATGGACAGCAGTTTTAATCATCCTATGCTTCATCATTTTGTCCTCCTCCTGTTTTCAGCTCGCCGGTGTGCATAAGCGCAAGATGTAAAGCCTCAATCTTCCATCCATCTAATCAAATTTGTCACTTTCTTGATACATAAACAAGTACCATTGAGACTTCTGTCAGATTAGTAGGTATAACATTAATAGTTACATTATGAAATATAACTGATATCAATGTGGGAAATTTGGAAACCACAAGTTTCTACAGGAACGGAGAGCTCTACTAGCTGCCAATGTCTTGAGGGTTGCAACTTACAACCTGTATAAAGTTGAAGAAAAATTGGAACAGCCAAGAAGAGCCAAGAAGACTGAAGGCAGAAGTGACTGGGAAGTAAGGCAACGAGGACGGTGCCAAGGCATTCCTGGCCTGAATAGTCGACCTGCACATAGGCTGGCCACTGATCAATGCTTCGAGATAAATGGCAAACAGCCAGAGACAAGGGGATGGCTGGAGGAAGAAACATGGTAGAACTAATGGAGAACTAGAACATGTGCTTTACTGCGACTGGCAGACACTTGACAGACAGGAGACAAAAATTCAATAAAGATTCATGCATGATCGAGGCTTTACCTCATGTATTTGTGCACTTGGTACAAGTTGGTAGGTGGACTAATAAGGACAGGAGAATATGGTGAAGGATGGTAGAAACTGCTATCTAACACAGGTTCAAGTCATCAGGTGAATCGGCCAGAGCAGGGATCGAACCAGTGGCCCAGCGTTTGTAGCAGAGCTCCACCAACCTAACCGCCCTGCCAAATTGTCAATTCACAAATAAATCCCTGTGTCAAAACAGAATCTGTCAGCAGCAGATGCTTGACGACAAACTCCAACAGCGAAATTGAATGCAAGACACACACATTGAATAGTGAATTTAAATGTTTAGTCATTTGCTGACATTGCTGGATATCAAGATGCTTCACCGAAAAGCATGATGAGACTTCGGAAAGATGACGCAAAATGCAAGAATGCAGATTAAGGCAAATACCAGATGCTAATGCTGGTTACAGATGCTGATTGGAAGTTTGGAACTTGTGGAAACAAAGTCTTGGTGCAAATGACTTGGGGCTCAAGCTGGCCAGCCACAACAACCTAGAATTTGGCTAGGAATAACTGAGGTGATTGCTTAAAGCCATATCCACACTGGGTCAACACTGGGTGTACAGTGGGTGCACTCTGTGTATTTGCTTGTCTTGGGTTATGTCTAAAACAGTTATTACCCAACATATTCAAGTGTTATTCCCCACAGGTGAAGCACTGTGTATCACTGTTGGTCTGCCTGACTCACGTCTTTCAAGGAATGCCAGCAAAAAGCTCCCTTCTTGAAGTCATTACCAGTTCCTCTTGAGTCTACGTGAGACTCCAGACTGTATATGTTACATTTTTTAAAATCGGGCCTCTAACAATCTCTCCGGGCTAAATTACTTCAAGCGGCAGCAACCAGGGACCGGTGAGAGCTATACTACAAGCCTCAAACATTCAGGTCAGCGGCACAGGGTGAACAATGATGACAACAACTCAAAGAATTTTCTTAAATAATAGTAATACCCACAGGTAAATTTTTGAAATCAAACAAATGAACAAGATAGATACGAGTAGTCAAGAGGTCAATGATTAATTGCCAACAAAAAACCTAAAATAGAAAGAAATCGAAAAGCATCAATATGAAAAAAAGAAACGAATACACGAAAGAGAGATGGAGCAAGAATGGCTCGTCAATACCAAGGGACATCACCGAATTCCAAATGTCCAAGGTTTTTAACCAGAGATGAATTTAAAAATAAACATTTCCTTTATACAATTTATAGTCAATTTTATACGTTCTTTTTATTGCAATCACCAATTCATTAGGATTCATAAAACTACATTGATGTAAGCAACAATCTAAGAAGTCCCACGATCTTGTTGCCTAACCCAATTACTGAAAATAGCTGAAGCTTCCTGCCTGAGTCTGTGACAGAATGCTTGACTATGCTTGCTATCTCTGTTTGACTGCATCTTCTTTGCAGGGTGTCAAACAAGGAGTAAATATGGAGGCTATAAATGACAGACAAATGTCTGCCTGCCTATATGTTGACATCAATCAGCCTGTCATCTGTATCTGTCAGCACAGCATCTCATAACTGCTGAGCTGTTCAACTACTCTGCCTTAGTTCCTGCAGGAACTTGAAGTTAGTTGGGAACTTGGGATGATGTGATACATCCTCATCCAATTGTTTTCATGTAGATAGAAGGTTGATTGACCTTCATGTCAGTATTTATGTACTGACATAAGCTAATTAGGGCAGAAGGACACAGCAATGGATCGAAGGATGATTTAAATCTATAGTGAATCATAAAAGGTCCAGGTAATTCGGTTAGAGCTTTATTCGGACCCGGGACCTAGCGATTGGAAGCGCATTGTGGTATCAGCCCCCTCCCTGTTTGCTTTGTTAATAGAAACAATCATTGCAAATTACAGGTCTCAAAAGAAGAAAGGCTCAAACAGCTAAATATTCAAACCGCTGATAAAACCTGCACATTGAGAGACTTCAACTGTCCGATTAACCCACCAAACACCCCGGTTTGCAACCGAGCAGAGACACAGCTATGCGGCTTTTCGTTCTAGTGCACATAAGACAAGCAGTGGTTTTCCTAGTATGGCTCCGTGCCAAACAAATCACAAGTTGCTGGCATTAATGCCAACACAAACCCACCATGGGGAGTAGGCAAATCACTTCCCTCATTCACACTTTTTACTACCATTAAATTTGGAGGGGCTTCAATTCACTCTAGTTCAAAGAGGTTAGAAAATCATCCTGACTGTGCCACTAACTTACGATGATTCTTAGCGGACCCACCAGGTGATCGGCTCAAGCCACCTGTTGATGCAAAACAGAACTCACAAGGTTTGAATTTGGCATGGGCGACACCTGTTGATTTAATTTCTTCTATGTTCTATTTGCAGCACCATCTGCACATGCATCATTACAGTCAGGTGGAACAAATGTTATTTTGTGCACTAAGCATTTTTTTTCTCTCTGCAATGAATAAATATGAAAACATTATCCATGTTGTTCTTGTCAAATAGCATTTCAAAATATATTTCAATATAAGTTCAATTGCGAGGCATTTAGAATTCCATATACAATATTTAACATATCGTTACTCAGTTACAACGAGTAGCACAATATCATCCTAGGATTTATAGTAAGGTGAAGTTTGACTTGGAAAAAAGAAAAGAGCTAAAAGCAAATATTATACTGAAAGATTACCAGAAGAGGGCAATAATCTGGTTAAAGACACACCACTGAATTCAAGAGAGTGTAAATATTTTTTGTAGGTTGAAGCGGAATAAAAACAAAGCAGGGGAAGTGCAGAAGCATAGAAGATTAAACTGCAAACTGAAACGTATCTTCCAGACAAACATTCATGTAATTTAGCCTGAGGAAAGACCTTCTGCTGGCCACCAAGGCTGCCTCTGTAAGATGCCTGGTGCCCCGAATCCCTGGAACTTGGTTCCTTGGATCCTAAGCGATCCCTGGAACTTGGTTCCAGCCCAGGAAGCTGACACAAGATAAACACACCAAGCATAGCTAACAGTGTCATGTTCTCTGGTCACTAGGACCACAGGTTGCAGTAATGCTTAGATGCAACGATGCTGCATTAGACAAGGTCAAAATGACCAAAGTCAGTGCAAAAATGCTTAGACGCATCAATGCTGAATTAGACAAAGTCATAATGACCAAAGTCAGTGCAATAATGCTTAGATGCAACAATGCTGCATTAGACAAGGTCATAATGACCAAAGTCAGTGCAAAAATGCTTAGATGCAACAATATACTGTGCACAACAGACAAGGTCATTAAGACCAAAGCCAGCAGCAACACAGCAACCAACAGACCAGGTCTCCACTATTTTCAAAGACAAACCTACAGACACCTGCATTTTGTTCCAAACATTGCTTAGACATATTCCAGGAATGCTTGCTTGCAGCATACCATATTGCCATGCAGACAGACAATACTGTTACAACATCAAGCTATGTTTTTATACGGTCAAAACCCTCCGGCTAAATTATGTGTCACCCAAAAATACTAGAAAATACATATACTTTGTGGTTAAGTCCTGCCATGTTCCTGAATTTGACCATCCTCAATAAACCAGTAACAAGAGAGGCAATCAAAGTTTGCCAACTGACCAGAAAAACCTTCACAGACTGGCCATATTTTACATCACAATCTGGAAAACAGAATATTAGCAACTAGAGTCTACCTGGTTAATGTCTAAGCCCAGTGAATATAGTCTTAAAACTTTCCTTGAACGGTTCAGGACACGAAAGGGGAGGGGTGGTTCAGATTAAAGCCTTCTGGAAGAGAAGTTGGAGTACAGAAAGATCAACAGTCGGCTTCAACACAGTTCAACGCCAGATGTGGAAGTTAGTCAACAGGACTTAAGACCCACCTACCACACTGTAAAAGAAGGCGCTGCTCGACAAATTTTCTAAAACTTGCAGTTTTAATGTAAAACCCAGAAGTTTGCTTCTATTGATCCTCCTGTTTCTATTGATAAATAATATCCAATTTTGCAATGATGACGCATTGACTTGCTTTGGGTATAAGTTAGTCAAGAGAGAGATACACCCGCCACGACTGCTGGTCATATCATATCAAGAGTTATGAGGATTTACCTACAATATAGTTTTCTGGAACCAACTGCCAGTCCGAAGAATTGTAGGTTACCAGTTAGTTGGTTATTGATCGGTTGGTTTGGTTATGAATTGGCACTGTGATGTGTGAACTCATACTTGACTGATATCTTTGATTCGTATTATTTTTATACACAGTACAAAAAGACCAGTCCTAAAAGTACTAAAAGCTTCTGAGGGGGGTGAGTTGAAGGTGGTGAGTTGAGCAGGGCCTCTCTTGACTCTCTGAGGTCTTCGTGAGGTCTTCGTGAGGTCTCTCTCATCAGCAGACCACTCTCCTCTTGAGTTCCCCAATCCCCAAATGGAAGCAATCATATCAAGATGGTCCCAACTCATCCTAGAACATCCAGGAATCCCAAAGAGCCATTTGATGCTCTTGCAGGAAACTGTATCTGGACCTAGCAGCCCTCAGAGGGTCTGACCCTGTAATTACCCCCATAGAATGTCAATAAACAGGACCACTCGAGCACTTAAGTGCCCCTCAGTAGCCAACTATATGAGCAACTGTACAGCCACAGTAGCCAACAGCACAGCCAAGCCCTCGAAATTGACCAAGTATTGAAATGACTACAAACTAATTGATAAGTCCTGTGCAGAAACTGAACCCAATCACTGCAGTTTGTCACTCAGTGCAGTTATTAATATCTTGGGTCAGCACTATGCTGTCTCAGGACATATTCGTAAGAATTTGTTGTAGGCAAACCATAACATATGAGATGCAGGCAAACCAAAAAGAGTTTGATCTGTCAAAATGACAATGAAGGCTGGATTCGCGGATTAAAATTCCCTCTCCTGTTTAAATTGACACTACTGAAATTACAGGCATTGCAGGAGTAAAGATTTCAATGGGATGGCTCAGAAAAAGGGAAAGAAGGACTTCAAGATTATTGTAAATATTTGGTGTTGGTTTCTTTAGCAATAAAATCCATTATAATTGTGTCGATCGATGATCCAACGGATCATGAACTAGAAGCCACAAATATCCACAGGTATGTCTACAACTTGAGACTAAAATCTATTTCTAATCTCCTCCACACTTGAGGAAGCAGGTACCACAGCAATATGAAAGGCAGAGGGAGCAGCCCTGCCAATCTGGGCCAATGATGATCTCTGCTCCTAGTGATCTGGCCAGGAAGCCAAACAGACAGATGGTTCTCTTTTCTGCCCACTTAATCTCAATATTCTCCTCAAGAGCCTAGACACCATAATCACAAATGATATGACCAAGCAAATCCAAGATAGCATGTGAAATGCCATGCAATGATATAAAATGCTCTCCTTATTGAGGACTTCCATGCATGCAAATACAGCCCAGCATGTAGCTCACAACATATCTTGAGCAAAACTAATGATAGGGAACACAAGTTTCTGTCACTTCAACATCAGAGAAATATCAGTCTAACTTACCACTTTTAGGAGCCACTAACAGAGAATATGTCAGTAAAACTCATTATTCCACATCCATTTTGACTTTCTGAGGTTTCTATGAAGTCATTTGAAGAGTTCCAAAATATTTCAGTATAGAAAGACAATAATTTTGTGGGACTGTATCTCATCGAAATGTTCATAAAGAGCTCTGATACGGTGGGCAGAAGTTTAGGCGTTTGAACTTGTCAAAATGTAGTATAAGGTAACGACAAAATAACTTTGATATCCCAAATGAACAGGCAGCCAACACAGCAACAACTAAACGAAGTTCATTACACAATCCTGAATGCCATAACCTGCTCGTGGCTTTACCAAAACATCACAATTGCTACAGGGCAGGTATGCCCTTGTGTTTCTTATTGGCAAAATATTTATATGGAAATTCTTGAGTAGATATAGTGGATGGAGGATGTACAGCACATGTGGCCTTGCCCTTTGCTGGACTACAGAGGTATGCATGACAGTCTATCTAAATGTAGTCTAAAGACTAACAGTCATGCCATGGTCATACATCAACCATAGCTACCATACCAAACTAGACAGTCTACTAAGATAAGAGCAGCCCGGGCAAGGTACTGCCTCAGTACTACCCCAGAAGGGTAAATGGTAATAGGCAAGCAAGGGGGGGGGTGGTAGAGCTCAACCAAAAGCAAGCTGAAGCAACCAGAAGGGGGGCTCAGCAGCTCTATAGTTCACCTGGCTACACGCATGAGTTTCCCTGACATTTGGGGGAGCTTTACAAGTATTTTATCTTGGCCAGTTCCTGTAAAGAGCATTCTCCGGCCAGACATTCCAAATGGTAGGAGAGAAATTTCCTTTGGCAGATAACATTTGAGGCAGCATGAAGCAGGCTTGCAGGGACTTCCTGCAGTGAGCATTGAGCAATGAGCATGACCTGCAATGAGTTGGTGCAACATGCTCACTGTGAGTGGATAGAAAGGAGTTGTTGATCAATGTGAGCAGATACAGAGAGACTGTTGCTCAAAGTAAATAAACATAATTTACAAGCTGTTGTTGTTCGATGAGAGCAGATAGAAATCATTTCTTTATGATTGTGCGCACAGTGAGCAGATAGAAATGAGTTGTTGCTCATGGCAAGTACATGGTAATGAGCTGCTGCTCACTGTAAGCAGACCGCGACGAGTTGTTGTTCGCAGAGAAATGAGTTGTACTTGTTGCTCACAGCGACTTTTCTTGACTGAATTGCCAAAAAAAAAAGTTTCTTCGTATATATCTCTGTTTATTGACGACACAATGAAATGATATCTTTTCTTATAGAAATCAAATGTGAGCAAACTGTGAGCAAAATGTGAGTAAAATGTGAGCAGACTGTGAGCTAACTGTGAACCAACTGTGAGCAGAATGAGAGAACTGACTGAGGGACTGAGTCAGTCAAAGAGATCCACAGCACTCCTCACCACTTCTTCAGTGATCCAAGGTTATAATAACAAGAAACAGACTTCAACCAACTTCACTTTTAAAAGAATATTGTAACTATTTCTGTTACTAGTTTTGTAACTGCTGCAACCTTGTTAAGTCTCACAGAAGCTATTTCTTTTAGCACAACGTTTAGGTTTTAAAAAATCAAGATCTCAAAAAGCTACTAAGGGTTACCTTAGACAGGGGATGACATGGCTTAGTGATTTATTTACTGTGTAGTACTATGTACCACTACGTAGTAATTACAAAATACTACAAATTCACTACAGATAAAGTGAAATACTAGAATTCGTTTTTAGAGAGTCTCAGGTAAACATTTAGAGGTAACCCACTCAGAAAATATTCAACCCCAGAGAAAAAATTATAGTCAAGCATATTAAGAAATATTACAACCTAATGCTCAATAAATGACCAACAATATACAACACACCACAGCCAATGCACCAATCAAAGAAAGGGGCTTTTTAGAGCTATACCAATACGATGACGGCAATATCTTAAATTCAAAATTAAATCAGAAACTTCAAGCAAACGACGGAATAACATTCATTTATAAGCAAAAACTGGAACAAAATTGACAATTTAAAAAACAAACGATTCATACAATATATGTCTAACAGATGCTCAATTAGAACCAGTTTCTGTTCAAGATATTAATCATACAGTGACAGACTTCTTCACCATGTACTGTGATATACTCTGAGTGGTGATATACTTGGATCACCAAATTCACCAGACGATATCATCCAATTCGCACTATCACAGCCAACTTCAGGCAAGTGCAGCAACTGTATGGGTATATCAGACTTACTATCACTGTAATGACAGTCCATATCAGTGATAACAATTACACATTGACTAGTATTGACTAGCCATTGACTATACATATCACACATCAACCTCTACCTACCGCACATAGTACAGACCCACAGACAGTCTGATACAGACTGACACAAGGAGGTCAAGACAGCCTCTGTCAGAATATTTAATTTCACTCCTCACCTGAGCAGCCCCATGATTGATTGATGGCAAAATGCTAAGGCACGTGCGGGCAACAAGTCACCCCTTGAAGCCTTGTTTTACCCCTGCCCACAGTGCCTTGCCCTGTATTACCCCTTTTGCCCTGGTTGCCCATTTCCTTTTCCTGTAACCCCTTTCTTCACCCCTTTTCCCAACCTTTCCATGCTCCTTCACAGTCCCATGCAGGTAGTGAATTCTTCCAGCTTTTCCTGATTTCCTGGAGAGAACTGAAGAGCCTCACTTCATGCCATGCTGGCAAATTCCATCTGGTCACACAGGCTTGAAAGGACAGCCAAGAGTCCATTATGGGACTACGAACATATTTTAAAAACTGACCTCAAAGTGTGCAATATTGTATACACTTAAACTGTTTGGAACTTGGGGTCAATGCATGAAACGTAAATTACAAGAACTCGATCCAGGTGTCAGCCTGCCATTTGTACATTTGGTCAATAAAACTTGAAACTTGAAACACTCTTCAAATATGCCATACATTACATGTAATTAAACATGATAATTATCCATCTCAGATCTTAGCATCCCATCAACTTTAACCATGTTGCATGTTTATCACTAACAACAACAGGCAACATGAAGCAAGCCTAGGTATTTGGAGAATGCTTTGTGACTGTATCTGCAGCCAGACTCCAATAGACAATTCCCAAGCAGGCCAAGCTGCCAGATCACATCAATGGTGAATTGAAAGTTGTTGCATCATCATTAGCATCAGAAGTTCAGCACTAGCCTTTGTAACAAGTTACTAACAACAGTCACTATACCAGAGTCAGATACCTCTGAGATACCTCTGAGATCCCTCTGAGATACCTATGAGAAACCTCTGAGAAACCTCTGAGAAACCTCTGAGAAACCTCTGAGAAACCTCTGAGATACCTCTGAGATACCATTGAGATACCTCTGAGAAACCTCTGAGATACCTCTGAGAAACCTCTGAGAAACCTCTGAGATACCTCTGAGATACCATTGAGATACCTCTGAGAAACCTCTGAGATACCATGGGATCCTTTGAGACTGGCTCCTTTGAGATAAATTACTAGTAACAACACTGAAGTTACACCCTGTTTCCCTCATCAACTCTCAGTCTAACTCTCTGCACTATAACTCTCTTCCTTTTGTTTTCCAAAACATTCCCATCACACAAACAGTAGCCAGAAGAAAGAGAGTCTGAGATCTTCACACGTCTTAACTGGCTCCCTAAGAACTCTCAGGGAACTTGAAAGAACTTCACGAAAGGTATTCTCCCCACCCTAATGGAATTGGCAAAAGGGGAGTGGTCCCATTGAAAAATACTATTGTATGGGATGAACTTGGCTTTCCAAGAACCAATATCAAGTACAATACCACAGTTTACTGATTTTTAATACAGTGCACTATAGTCCAAGTACCAGAATACTTCAATAGTGAGAATACCAAACTTAAATGAAGAAAACACCTTGCCAATTACATAAAAGTTCTATTAAAGTTGCCCTGAATGATAAAATTCTTTAACAAATATTGGTGGTTTGGAGTGGAGAATAATATAAAGTAGTAATCAAAGATGTTTTTGACTAATTTATTGAAGTGTTTCTTTTATTAAATATATAATTTAGTTATTTTCCTTTACATTTTCATGATAACACTTCCCACCTCCAGCACATCTATTGTTGATGACGTCACATGGACCATTGTTATAAATATGTAGTTATAAGTTAACTAATTCTAACAATGTTGATGACGTCACAATGTTGACTGAACTCAACTGGATGATTTTTTTCCGTGCGTACCCGAAATAAATCCAGGGGTCATTTAGGACATTTGAGGGCTAATTCCAGGCAGAAAAAATAATCCTACATCAAAGAAATTTTATGTGTGAATCAATAACACCAAGTCTCATTAGATTATGTAGAAATTAGAAAATCTTGGGATTGAAACCTGACCATCATTCAGAGTAACTTTAAGATTCAAAGGATAGACAACAGTAAAGAACTTGATTACTCTCGTCACACGGCACGCAGAATTCGTGGCATCCCATTAAAATGGCAATATTTAATTTCGCTTTTCAGAACATATAACAATTCTTTTACTTTTAAGTCTACACCTTATTTTCGCAACAGGACTATGTTGTTTTTCAATATTATTATATTAATTGAGGTCAACAATGCCCCAGCAGACCCTAGCCTCATGGCTTGCACATAACTGCAATACCAGGCACAGTGTTATCTTAGCACTATTTGTATGTGTACAAAGTCATTCAGATGGGGAGATAGGGGTAATACATAGGCGAGATATGGGTGAATTTCGATCCTCGGCTTTATCTGCGGTCTGCCTTGGTTGCACAGGGATGATGTCACTTACGGGCCGAAGCTCTTATCCGGTTCTGGAGAAGGCTGTGTTTTGTGATGGTTACCAAAGAAACGTGAGTAAACAAACAAGAATAAACAAAAGGAAGTAAGACAATGGGTCCATGCTGACCATCTCAACTCACCCCATAACACTACAACAGTTCAACACCCTCCACAGAGGTTCCCCACTCTCCAAAGCTGCCCACTGCCCACCAACTTCTGCAACTGCCTGGAACTGCTTGGAAGAGCTTCACTAACAGTGGATCTACATTATGAATGTCCACTTCTTACCCCGGAAGCCGAATGCTAGCTGAATGCTGGCTGAAAGCTCACTGACCCAGTGACCAGTGTTATGCTGTAAGCAAAACAAACTAAAAACACTCCAAGAGACCCAAGACCTTCCATAAGTTGCACACAAGTTGCAGCCAAATGTCCGAAAATTAGGGCATCAGAGTGGTAGCATCAGGATTACAGAAATGTATACTGAACAGCAAAAGAAAGTTATCAAGTGAGTGAGTGAGTTTGTGTTTTATGTCCCATCAGCACCGGTGTGGGCTATTTAGAGGCAAAAAGAAAGTTATCAAATGCCCATTAAGCACTGCATGTTTTTGAGAACTTTCTTTTGTTGTAAACTTTAGGATATTACATCTTTTCTATTTATATGGATTAAAGTTTTTAATGTGTTTTTGTTCTCTGCCAGCATTTCACCTATTACAATCAAATATTTCACTATCCCTACCACTGCTAATCTGAATATAACTTTTGCAAAGTTCTTCCTTGTGATACTAAACGCTGTCCTGCATATTAAATGCTCCTTCAAATATCATTACATATAAATTGTTATTAGAGGCTAGCATATCTTGCAAACATGGGTCATGACAGATCATAACAGGAGCAGAGGGGGATAAATTCCTTGCAAACAAATATTTACTAATTTGTGATTAATTGTGTAAACTTCAGAGGGATACATCAATAGTACAAGAAGGGTTAAGCATGGTATTGCCCCATTCAATGTGAGATTCATAACATTCATGCCTTTAAGAAGAATGCCTTTGAAGATTCCCCAAATGCTGTGTAGTTCTACTCTGGAGGTATTTTGATGACATCATCAGAGACTAGTATGATGGAGTGGTAGAGGTCAAGGTCATACAGGAAAGGTCAACATGGAAGGTCAAGACATGGCTTGACATAGTCAGGGCAAGTAACATCACTACTGGAAATAGAGTCTCAGAGAGAGGGAGCAGTGAAACTTCAGTGAAAGAATCCAGACCTCCAAATAGCAATCATTGCCACTGTCACAGCTTGAAGTTAAGTAATCCTCCGTAAGACACCCCCTCCACATGTCAAAACACACCCTCCAACCAATAAATTCCAATTAAATCAAGAAATTCTGATAAGACACTCAGATTAGATTAGCTCCAACATCAAGAAGCTCAGGAAGAAAATATTTAGCTTCAATCAAGAACTTCAATTGCTACATGAAGAAATTCAAAGATAATGTTGGTTCATAGCTTCACAAAGCACCTCAATAAATAAAAAAATTCATACGTCTAAAATGAATTTGTAGAAGTCTGGAGCATCATTATATGCTGCACATCAGTCTAATCCAATACATCTCACATTGAAGAGTTACATAGCAGTACACTGATTACAGCAATTTCAATAAGCATGCTTTTCCTAGACACACAGCATTTTAGCTTTATCTGATTAGTTCTGATGACTTCACCATTACATGTTTGTGACCAATCTGATTAAGCTAAAATGTTACAGAGCTAATTAGAAAATAGTCACATGATTATTGCTATTGCTGGTACTCAAAAATGGGATCATGAATATACAAGAGATGATTGTTCCTTGATTAGACAGAGCTTCAAATTGAATTACATGTAAATGTATACAGAAAATTCACTTGACATAAACTATAAACAAACTTAGCAAAATAAACAAACTTGTAAAAAATACTCACATGGATAAATGCCTTGGTCAACCAGCTCCGTAACAGATCTTCTCATCATCAGCTTTCGTTTCAGAGCTGTGAGGAAGAACAAAAAAAAGATATCATCCAATTTGATCATTCTATTAGCACTATAATATAGGTCAGACAGTACACATATTAACAGTATTAAAATAATAAATATAATGTATAATATTGTATAAAATAATCTTCAGATACCAGATACAAAACAGACTTTCAAAAATAAGAAAACGGTGCCAACTTGTATATAATTCGAACATTTTGGGAATGTATTTCAGTCATTCATGCCATTGCGAGTATTATCAGAATAAACCTGTGAATTACTAAACTACTGAATATATACATTGTCATGCTGCATCCTGCATGGCAAACACTGATGATAAACTTCAATGTTAAATTAAAATAGATATGTTAAATTTGTGTAATGAAGGCTTCGTACAGTGCATTCATCTAACACTGGTATAACAAATGTGATTAAAATTGGATAACATTCATAACAGGACTTCCAAGTTCCATAGGTTAGGAATAGCCTCCATATTTTGATGACTATATTTTATTTATCATTGATGACTATATTTTATTTATCATTTCAGTAATAATGTGGAATGGAAAAGGAATAAAAAACTTTTTCAGTGCTAAAATCACTACTGTCATGCTTTATTTACAATGCTTTAGATTAGACGTAGGAGCGCAAAAAAAAAGAGTACTGCATCACAGATTTTAAACCAGAGACAAGTCTTGGATTGAAATATTATTCTCAATTTATTTATTTTTTTGGAGGTTTTTGAAGATTTCATAGAACTTTCCAAATCGGGATAATACTGATAAACAAATACACTAATCCTGTCCTTTGATTCAATATTGTATTTCCAAAGCCTATGATCTCGCGCTCTTGACTTAAAGTGAGAATGCACTTTATTATCAGGGATAGAACAAATTATAACGAATGCCCCCACAATTACCAGTTTTACTTCTATAAATTACCTGCATAATTATATTGTATCATACATTTTATTGAGAGCTTACCTGCAACCATGTCTGACTATTTACAATTAACCAGCAAGGCTTGGATCTGGATTTTTGGGTAACATCGAAATCTCTACATGTCTCTACTTTAATTGCTTGCCTAAGTTCTATATTGGGGGTATTATTGGCCCCAACCTAAAAGGCTATACCAACTCAGGAATCTCAGGTCTCTTTGATGCAGCAATCTAGCTAATTGGAATTAAGGGAAATTGGGATTATTTAAACATATAGCCATTATGTGAATAAATCCAACAATTAACACCTTTGTGATCAATAACCTAGGGATCCAGAATCACTGATATGTCCTAGAATAACATAATTTGCATACAGGTTTAAAAAGCCCTTTTTACCAATATTGTCTTTTGATTGGCTCAGAGCCAGTGTATTGCTTTCAATTTCCAGGTGTTAAGAATGAATTGCAAAAAGGAACAGACTTCACTTGCTGTTTAGAATGGCGGGAAAATGGTAATTAATTGATTACGATTCTATTAAAGGCCATAGATTAATTGATTTTGAAATGTTGTAATCGTGATGGCCCTACTTATTATAGATACTTACACTCCTTGTTCTTGTCCTTGTTCTGCTGCAGGCTCTGCTCTTCCACCTGGGTCTGGGGGGACGTGGGCCCCACAGGGGAGGCAGAGGACGAGCATGGCGAGGATGAGGAGGGGTGGGAGGGCGAGGACGAGGAGGCTGGGCCCTCCGTCTCCATCTTCTTACGCTGTTCCTCCTGACGACACTCTCGGCAATAGATGCGGTGGATGTAGCTGATAGTATCCGAGTCTAACTTGTTGGCTGCGGCACTGACCAACGGGCTCCAGGCTGCCTGGTTATGTCCCTCTGAAAATAAAACAAGAGACATTTAATTCACTTATTTCGCACTTTTTCCACTTTTACTACAAGTCAACCTCTCATGCAATACATATCAACTTTTCAAGACGTCTCTGATACAGCGTAGTCAGTGGCGCAACCCTCACAATGAAACATCACACAGTGGATTCTTCTTTTTTTAAAGTAATCCACAGAATTCCTTCTGGAGTATGATTTCAGACAGCATTGATTCCTCTTCCACAAATTATCATGTGAAATAAAATTTATGTCATTTTCCATACACCAATACCAACTTGATCGGAGGTTGGTCTTGCAATGCAACCCAATATGTTACAACTGTATGGATGTATGTGTATCAATATGTATGTTCTGATCTTCTCTTCAAACTTCTATACACCAGTTCTCTCTGCGCAGTCTGATGAACAAAGCAGTATGCGCACTATATGCAGTTTGGAACTGAAGGGAGTCAGCACAAACTGAGAGACTACACAAACATTGCACTAACAATTCACACAGACCTATAAGACCCCAATCAATTTGTCACCATTCCAGACTTGATCCCCATTGTAAACCAAGTTAATACATTTTTTCAACGCCCAGTCTGTCGACTTTCTAAAACATCAACCAAGCTGACAGGTCTTGACTCAAAGAATTCAGAAAAATAGGAAGAAATAGAAGGAGCACTATCCTCTAGAGGCACCCCTGGACCTGGTTGGATTGCCTCACATATCTATGGGTTACAGTACACCTCCTTGCAAATTGCAATATCATAGCAAATACCTGATGCTTAATAACAGATGTTGAGAAAAATAAAAGACAAATTGTATAATGGTAAGATATTCCAAGCAATCAGAGGATTAGCAGAATAACTTTGGCAAATATTATTAGTTAATGAGCTGTCTCTGAGAAAATCAGGCGGATAGCCATATATGTGTCCGGATGGCCCGACTCGGATTTTGATGAAATTTTCACCAAATGACCTTCAAATAGATTAACGAGGACTGGTGAAGTCCGTTTTGTCATCGGACAAATTTTTCCATGCTATTGGGCCTATTCAAAAATAGATGTCAAAACTGCCTAAAATATATTTAAATTAAAATATATAGTAAAAATGCCCAACTTTGACGATGTAATTCTCAAATCCGGGCGCGTCATTTGAAAAAGTGACCATGGGGCATCTTCAGGTATGCCTTGAACCTCCAAAAACCAATGTCCGCCCGGTGGAACTTTTCCGTATATTTTTGTAATTGACACAATAAAAAACGCAAAAACGGACAATTTTGAGGCAAAATGACGGAACCACAAAATTCAAAATTTTTCATATCTCAGCTAATAATACCTCTATTTCAACAAATAAAGTGTCAATTCCTATGTTTTTAGACATGGGGAACTGATTTATGGGGTTATTTTGATCATCAAAGGTCAAGGTCACCACAAAATGTCAAGGTCAAACACAAAAAAATCCAAAAATTGCAGTTTTTTGGCATCTAACACCCTCCAAAATACCCGAATCATGTAATATTGCCAATAATATGATGCATAACTATAGGATAGGTTATATTCATCAAGTAGAAAAAGGAATTATCCTTAAATATTATGCATACACAGTAGGGTGGCCTAAAAATGTACAGGAAAATTTTTTTTTCTGAAATTCACATCGCATACCCCCTCATTTTAGGAGAAATGGTGAAAAAAGCACCTTGTTAAAATTTCATGAAAATCAGTCAAGTCTAAGTGGTCTCTCAAGGCCCCTCAATTCTCACCAAAAAGAAACATTTCAACCATTTTCGCCAATACGCGGTTAGCCACAACTTTGTGAATTTTTAATGAACAACATTCTAATTGCAATAGTTGGAAAGGTATCAAAATTAGCTTCAATTTGCATACCAACATTAATGGTCTAGGATGATATCTTGACTCCCATGGACTCTTCAGCTGACAGTGCTAATGTGCGAAAGTGTTTACTGAATGACTAAACCTGTTCAAGAAAAGATTTCCATTAAATTTCACTGTCAATTAACATGTTCTTATTCTCCAAAAGGCAGGATGACCCGATAAAGCATAAAACTTTTTTTTTTACCATGGAGAAACCCGCTTTATGAGCTGTAAAGTTTTAATGTTAGATTTTGTCAAAAGTGCTGAAAACATCGGAGAGGGGCTGTTGCATTTCATAGTTTAACTTCATAAGAGTTAAATATAGGACAACATAATCTATATCATGTGAAACATAAGAATATTGTCTTTCAAGTGGTACCCATCATGGTGCCCTGTAATAAATTTGGATGAAGATATGAATTTGAAATACTACGATTCCCGACTGCTATTTTATGTGTTTGCGACAAACTTCAACATAAAATTTCATCACTCATAAACCGGGCATTCCCATGGCCAAATATCTTTTCTTTTTAAATATTTGGTCATTCTTGAACTGGGAAAATAAGAATCATGGCAATTTAAAGCAAAAAAAAAAAAAAGCCTGGCTTTTATCAGGATCGGTCGTTCAGCAACAATTTCATTCACGAAAAGTGTAAACTGAAAGACCATGGGAGTTGAGATATTATCTTAGACAATAATGTTGGTATGCAAATTGAAGCTCTTTTTTAGCCCTATCCAACCATGGTATTGGAAATGCAGTACTGTACAAATTGACTAAGTTATGAGGAACCGCGTATTTGCGAAAATGGTTGAAATTTTCCTTTTTGCTAAGAATGGAGGGGCCTTGAGAGACCCCTAAGACTTAACCGATTTTCTTGAAATTTTTACAGGGTGCTTTTTTCACAATTTCTCCTAAAATGAGGGGGTATGCGAATAGAAAATCAAAAATTTTGTTTTTTGGGCCACCCTAATACACAGCACAGCTCCTGTCAAAATACGGATAATTCCGAATTCTGACGACAACAAAAATCATGAATCGATGACGTAGATCAGGTCCTGATGTATATATTAATTGTATCTGTTCATCCATACATTTTGAGAAAGCTTAAACACCAAGGATTCTAAAAACTGGTATTTCCATATATTATTATTTGGGCTATGCGACAATCTTGGAGTTTCCCAGAATGGCCATCCGAAATACTTTTTTGCTCATATCATCAGATCTATTTGAGCTAGAGTGATGATTTTTGAGTCAAATTGTTTGTATTCAGGGCAGGGATATTCAGTACTTTTTCCTCTTACACTGCTAGTGGGCTATTATCCACAAATTAACATAAGCACTTTAATTTGCTGGGGAAAATATTGTCAAATGAAATAGTTGTTTGAAGATACATTCTGCATTCCTGATGTACCAAAAGGAATTCAGAGCTTTTGAAATCAATGCAATGTGTGCTGCTCTGCTTGTATTAAGATAGCTTCGTTAGCCATATAGTTTTATTGGTGTTATGTAACAGGAATGGTTGGTAAGGAGGACAGAATTGATTTATGTTTTTAAGAACTGAGGCAATTATAATAACAAATTGTAAACTGAAGTTCAACAATGCGCAATGAAGCTTCATCAACTGTCTTTTTTTCCTGTGGCATATTACTGAGTGTCAGTGAAGTACCTGGTGTCTTTCAGGCAGGCTACAGTGACTTGCACATCACTGACACTATTTTTGGAAGATTTTTCAGCTCGTACAGATTATTAATTACAACCTGCTTTTTAAATGGTAGGTCGGATATATTAGGGAATCCTTACATACACGTAATAAGGTGGAGCTATTGAACTTTTCTGAATATAAGTGGATAGATAGATAGATAGATAGATAGATAGATAGATAGATAGATAGATAGATAGATAGATAGATAGATAGATAGATAGATAGATAGATATGGTAAGTGCAACCTTCTAAGCCCTGTTCTTGGCACTCAGGCATGTTGATTGATGAGATGGGAGAGAGCGGGAGTCCTCAAATGCTACACATTTAGATATCCAGTGTGAGGGATCTTTCACTTACTAGACACTGACACAAGGGCGGCCAATTTAACCTCTCATCCTGACAACATCCAGTTCTGCTGGGATTTTGCTCATGAAGATCCACAGAAAATTTTCGGTTCCCCACCCGGGGCTCGAACCCATGCGGGCAAAGACCTTCAGTAGAGCACTCGGCCACTCGATCAACCGCCTGGCAGTGCCAAACTGCTAAAACTTTCTTTTTATAAAGAGATCATCACACAATCTTATGTAAAGTGAATATGATAAATGCGTTTTTGCAATAATTATGGCTTAGTTTAAAACTAAGAGCGATTGAGTGACCCTGGCCAGTGCTATTCTCCATCGTCTATTCTTCATTCTAGTTTCTATTCACTTCAGACTCGTGTTGCTGCCATGTTTTCTGACTTTCTTGTTTGTAGCTGTTTATAATTCACACCTACCTCGTGTAAATCTTCTCCCTATAAATACACAGTGCGCCAATCTAGTGCGTCACATTTATTAAACAGGTTATTTTAATCCTTCATACTCAAATTTTATTAAAAGTCAAATATTTAGAATCACAAAAAACAACAACAGAAAACCCGACACCATAATCGAACTGAACAGGTGTGACACCAACAGGTAACTTGACATGTTTTCAACTGTTATTATTGTACTTATGTTCATATTTTAAGTATGAAGAATATCTGATTTCATATAAAAAATATTAATTGAACAGCAAATTTTCAAATTTCTCATGAGTTGTACATTTACCAACATTTATGGTAATTAACACATGTATATTAAGTGTTTGAAATTGATCAGATTATTGGTTAAAATTGTAATAAATGTATTCCATCATGTCCGCATATTAAGTTGTAGTTATTTATAAATTAATTTAGGAAAATTTGCCTTTGGTGTCTTTTTTCATAAACATATAAATACACAAAACTGTAAAGGAGCTGCGTGTAAGTTGAACAGGTGGCTGAATGGTAAAATTCCTCAACCACACCATTTTCTGGATGCATGAATTTTCATCTGATGAGATGTAAATATATTGAATTATAAAGGGCAATTCTTGAGGCATGTGGGATGGGATGCAAATAGCTGCCAATTTTTTCATCAATGACGAGGGCAGTTCACTTATTTATCAAAGATTTTGAGTTTTTGACCCATATGTAACTGTTGGTAGAGCAAAGAAAATAGGCAGCCATTTGTTACCACTTGCCTCAAATATGATCCTTTATGACCCCGAATATTTCACATTGGATGAGCACCCTTGTTTTTACAAGTAGTTTAGTTGAGGATGTTTAGCGTTGTCCCAATGGCAAAGAATAACCCATTCACTTGGGCTATTTACAGACAGCACTGTAGCCTTTTATACTCATATAGGTTTCTTTGGAAAAGACAGTCAAAGGCAAATAATCCAAATAAAGAACTACAACTTTATATGTCCACACGAGGTGCATTGATGGCAATCAACTCATATTTTTGTGTTTAAGAAACATGTATTGCTGATGAGAAATGTGAAAATTTGTTTTTCATTGGTTTAAAAAAAAAGAAAGTTATAGAATCATGTCTTACTCATAATATGAACAGAATTATGAAAATGTTAATAAATCAAATACAGATTTCATTAAAACCAAAAAATTAAGAAAATATGTAAAATACTTTTTGGTATCATACATGTTCCTTTCGATATGATATAAGTTTTTCACGTTTTGTTTATTTGTGTATCTGAAAGTTCGATTTTAAATTAAAGTTGGAAATTTGGGTAGTAAGGATAAATGAATAAAAGCATTAATTCTATTGATATGACCATTAAGTTAAAAGGAAATATTGTGTTGATCAATACATAAACAAAAGGTTTTAGCAATTTTATCATTGCCACTTATATTCGAAGTAGTTGAATAGCAAAATATGAGTTGAAATATATTCTAAAAAAGGTGTGAGTGATGTACAAGTCAGTATCCTAAAGGAAACAAGGCACTGCCACTAAGTATTATGCCACAGGAAAAAAAGACAGTTGATGAAGCTTCATTGCGCATTGTTGAACTTCAGTTTACAATTTGTTATTATAATTGTCTCAGTTTCTTAAATACATAAATCAATTCTGTCCTCCTTACCAACCATTCTTGTTACATAACACCAATAATACTATATGGCTATCTTAGTACAAGCAGAGCAGCACACATTGCATTGATTTCAAAAGCTCCTTTTGGTACATCGGGAACACGGAATGTATCTTCAAACAACTATTTCATTTGACAATATTTTCCCCAGCAAATTAAAGTGCTTAGGTTAATTTGTGGATAATGGCCCACTAGCAGTGTAAGGGGAAAAAGTACTGAATATCCCTGCCCTGAATAAAAACAATTTGACCCAAAAATCATCACTCTAGCTCAAATAGATCTGATGATATGAGCAAAAAAGTATTTCGGATGGCCATTTTGGGAAACTCCAAGATGGCCGCCATAGCCCATATAATAATATATGGAAATACCAGTTTTTAGAATCCTTGGTGTTTAAGCTTTCTCAAAATGTATGGATGAACAGATACAATTAATATATACATCAGGACCTGATCTACGTCATCGATTCATGATTTTTGTTGTCGTCAGAATTCGGAATTATCCGTATTTTGACAGGAGCTGTGCTGTGTATGCATAATATTTAAGGATAATTCCTTTTTCTACTTGATGAATATAACCTATCCTATAGTTATGCATCATATTATTGGCAATATTACATGATTCGGGTATTTTGGAGGGTGTTAGATGCCAAAAAACTGCAATTTTGGGTTTTTATGTGTTTGACCTTGACATTTTGTGGTGACCTTGACCTTTGATGATCAAAATACCCCATAAATCAGTTCCCCATGTCTAAAAACATAGGAATTGACACTTTATTTGTTGAAATAGAGGTATTATTAGCTGAGATATGAAAAATTTTGAATTTTGTGGTTCCGTCATTTTGACTCAAAATTGTCCGTTTTTGCGTTTTTTACTGTGTCAATTACAAAAATATACGGAAAAGTTCCACCGGGCGGACATTGGTTTTTGGAGGTTCAAGGCATACCTGAAGATGCCACATGGTCACTTTTTCAAATGACGCGCCCGGATTTGAGAATTACATCGTCAAAGTTGGGCATTTTTACTATATATTTTAAATTAAATATATTTTAGGCAGTTTTGACATCTATTTTTGAATAGGCCCAATAGCATGGAAAAATTTGTCCGATGACAAAACGGACTTCACCAGTCCTCGTTAATCTATTTGAAGGTCATTTGGTGAAAATTTCATCAAAATCCGAGTCGGGCCATCCGGACACCCCCGCCTGATTTTCTCAGAGACAGCTCATTAATGCAAACCTAATACATGTATCTTAACAGAGAAAAACCATGGAAAATGGTTAGTAATACTCAGTTAACAACTCTCGTTAGGTAGTAAATCACTACCATCCTTCCAAACTTTTAAAAGAGCCTTTTTAAAAGTTTTTGTCCAATTTTGCACTGGATCATTGAGTTCAGAACACCATTTAAAAGCTGATCTGTTTAACTAATGAAGATGAAGTGGAAATAGCACCAGTAAGGTCAACTCCACCCTGTCTTCAGATTTAGAAGTTAATCCTTCAGTCACTCTTGAAGGGTGCTGCTCTGTTATGTTTAGACAAAAACCTCCAATCTGCTTTGAAATTTTGACCAGCTCTGAAAGACTTGGCACAGCCAAGGTTATACAAGTTGCTACTAAAAAGACAAAAAATCAAATCAGACATAAAAATGGCGAATAAAAAACCTTAAAAAGTGAGGATGGAATTTAAATATTCCCATCAAGGACATAACAGAGCACTCAGAAATAAGTGCAGCTCACATACTTCACATTTCATCACAGTTACTAACGGATCCTAACTCTGCCAATATGGCAATTTGCTTAATTCAAGCTAACAAATCATGCCCATGATAAATCTGTAGCATTTTATGCTGCAATAGAAATAGTTGGCAGGACCATCAATGGAACCATTACATAGGTTGTATGTCATAACTATATAGCTGTATGAAAACAACAACGACTGATGTAAACAACTGAGTTAGACATATTATGTTCGCATAACTATACAAGCATAAATCTTAATTTTCATTTGAAAATCTCACAATTTTATTAGACTGAGGTTTATTATGACCAGATGACTGCTCCTCCCTCCACTTTGGCAAGTTCTCCTGAGCTATTGTCTGGGAAAATATTGCACAATTTAAATCTATTATATTTAAGTTTTTTTGGAAAGAAAACTATTCAAGTTCTCATTGCATACAATAATCAAAAGTACACTAAAATATTCTTGCTTATACCATATACCATATTTTCTGTATTAAAACCAAACCCCTTAATAAAAGCACACTCCACTCCATAAAAAAAAATGTAATAAAAATTTAATAAAAATACGACTTTATCCAAAGTTTTCAAAACACTATTAATGGCCCATCTCATCATTACATCTGCCCACCGGGTGCCTACTGCAAACAATAGGGTAAAATTGATAAAATGCCTATTATTTAAAACAAGCTTGGAGAGCTACCACCTCTTTGCCACACCAAGGTCAATCAACCAAATCACTTTGCTTGCCAATCTAATAACAATTCCTAGATTGGAAAATCCCTCTTCCTGAAAACTGGCATTTTAAAAGACAAAACTAAGAGAGAAGTACATGTGACAGGAAAGCTGATAGAGCAATGATACACATCTCATCCCATTCCTGTTATTCTTGCAATTTCATTAGATGAAGCAACAACATTGCTTGGAGCACTTTCACGCCACCTGGTGGGTCACCTCAGGATGAACCCAAAAACTTTCCAGTTGGTCTTGGAGGTGAGGGGACTTTGTTGGTCTGCCCTGTTGGTATGCCCAGTTGATTAGCTGGAATGAGCCACAGGGACTAATGATAATACACCCTACAATTCCCAGCTGGTATGGGCAGTCTGCTTGGACAATAAGGAAAGTTTCCATTTTAATCCTTGGAAGTCAAAACTATTGAGAAAGATGATGAGTTTGAGTAGGGATGAACAGATACCAATACCCAGTATCAGTATAGGCTCAGTGCCAGTGTTACCAGTATTGGAACTGCATTGTCATTATCATTGAGAAGAACATTAGTATTGAAACACAGGTATCAGTGCATACGTATCGCGGAGTAATCGTGACAAATGTCATTACTGCACAACATTATTAAGCTCACTTGCAGCTAGTAAAGCGACAAATTCAAGTAGAAGCGATATAGACATTCTCTGATTATACTTTTTTTACAAGATACAATGCAGAAGGAATGAGAAACGTGGCAAGAAACAGAAACTTGCAGGCCTTCCCAGAACTTCATATAGTAACAAGTACAGCAGATAATACACATCCTTGCGATACTCCCTTACGTATACCTATAATATACATCCTTACGATACTCCCTTACGTATACCTTCAATGACTACTGAAGCCAGATCATATTCGTAGGTAGACTATAAAGCTTGGTGGCAATTTCAGTTGCGGACTTGCAGTGGCCTTCAACTTTCAACTGTTTCAGCAGTAGCCTTCCTCAGTGGCCTTGAGACTTGCACTAATAGAGTGCACTGATTAAGAAATCATTCCGAATGAGTGACTGACCACTGACTGACAACAGTCCAGACTCATCAACAGACTCATCAGAAAGTGAATCAGCTGGTGTTTATGGCTATGGGCAAGTATGGCTACAGGCAAGCCATGGGCACCCAAAGGGGAGGGTCTATGGCCATACAAATGACACAGTGAGGCAGTTGAAGATACATATCTCAGTGTGGGCTATGCTATAGCACTGCTGTAGCATAGATGCTATGGCCATGATAAGTAACACCCGCCATCATGTCAAACTGCAGTAGATAATTCAAGGTGTAATGGCCACTGACTGGCACTGGGCATCAGCGGGCATCAGCAGGCATCAGCAGGCACACATCAGGTTATGCAGGAGTAAGCCGAGGGTATGTCGCCATTTCAACACTGCGTTTATCAGTCCGGAATCACTGTACAGCTGACATCACTGACTTATATCACCGGCTTACAGCAATGACTTATGCACCGAATTACTGAAACGACTTACCCAACTGACTTACTGAATTGATTCTGGGGGTTCAGGGGATAGGGGTTTTTTTTTTACCCCTAGCTCACCAACAGCGATATATCAGTCATTGACTCAATCTCAATAGATACTATCTGTGTTGGAATGGAAACCTGTTGGAGCTTGGAAATATCTACACCAAGTTACTTACTATATCACAAGGTCACAAGGAGATGCATTATTTCCAATACTTAACACAAATAATCTATGTTGATTTCTTGTTGTTCAAATCAAATCGTACGAAGAAAATTGAGGCATACGATTGATTAGCAAAATCAATCCATCTGATCTTCTCGTCTGTGGAAAAAGGTGAAATTGTTCGAAGAAAGCTCGAAGGTGACCTACTCCGAGATCCCACTTCAACTGCCTTTCAAAGAAAACTGCTTAGATTTATTATAATATTATTCCTGCTATAGAATAACTTATCCATATCTCGGTCTTATCATTGCCTATCTCTCAGGTGGTCTGCCTGAGGCAACAATTGCTTACCAAGGCTAGTTCACAATTGAGACCACCACTATCTCAATGATTTTCAGGACTTAGTACTTCTCTTGTGCATGTTTACGCTAAACCCAAGCCTCAATAGACCTGCAAGTTTTTATTTTAGTAAATTTAAAACTACAAACACAGGAAGTTTACAGAAAATGTAATAGACACTTGACTTTAGTTCTTCTTTTGAAAGGCACGTGCAAAAGAACGAAGATTTCTTACTTTCCTTTACATTTTCTTTCGTAAAAATTGCTCCTTGGTGAAAAATGGCAGTATAGAACAGCTCCTTTTAGTGTGCGGATGACAGCAACATGTACACAAAACTGTCTAAATTACTAAATTAGTACAGTAACCATGCTTGTAGAAGCTTGTTTTTCGATTTCATGTCAATTTTTTTTCCAGTTTTTTTCTTCTCCAAAATAATAGATCACATAGAAAATGGTAAAAAATGGTAAAAAAAAGGGTGACATGGAAGACTCCAAGTTAGAACCTTAAAGGCTTAAACATACAGAAATACAAGTTATGGCAGCATCATTGGTATGCCCAAGCTAAAATTTGCTGGTGTGCAAAATAGCTGCCTTCTGTTTATCAGTCGTTCTACCTGTTTATCATTTGAGAGCTACAGGTTGGTAAACATCTTGGGTTTTCCCTAGATGTATTCAGTCTTTTTTTCTGATGTTTTCTTTGGAGTTTTTACCAATAACTCATAAATTTCAGATCTCAATCACCGAGAATTAGGCCCTGGGATTTTGGGAGCAATGGCGAAAGGACATAAAGTTGAGAACACTAACTTATCTTTCACGAGCTGCTTCACAGCAAAGAAAAAACCCAAGGGAAAAAAAAGATGGGGGGGAAAAAGGAAAAGAAGGGAAAGGTAGAGGGGAAAAAATGAAGGGGTACAACTTGAATCAACTTTGACCTTTCATCTCATGACTAGGCCAGCATACCGGAGAGGACCTGCCACTAGGAAAGAGACTGGTGCTCAATGCGATAAACAAAAACACAGGCAGGCCTAATATCCAGCCGGCTGTTTTGGGAAAGACTTATTTACAAGAGCATAGCAGGTGGTTGTTGAGAGAGAATTCTTTGCTCATCTTTGCATATAGGTCTCCGCTAAAACACTCTTGCTGAAGTCTTCTCTCATAGATAGTTATAGATATGTAGTCTCAGTGGACCTCCTTGCACTACACTCTCCCCTAGTCCCCCTCTTGCTCTGAAACCACCTTCATCATCCTCTCATGAAGCCTCATCTTCACCGCATCTTACTTTTTAAATTACCTCTAATGCGAACCGCAGCAAGCGACCGCCACCGTGGCTGAGCACTCTGGAGATCCAAAGTGCTTCGGCTGCAAAGAGTGGAGCGATGATGACTCCCCACCACATAACTGTCAGAAAAGTAGCCGGGAGTCTTGCAACAAGTAGGTGTGATGGAACGGATAAAAAACAACGAAAAAGCAGCAATGCAAGAAATAATAGCTGCCATAATCATAAGATAATATGTGCCATATACTATACCTATATGCAATATATATGCCATATATTCAAGCAGGTAGACTTTCACATTTCATGCCAATTCCAACCACTCTAAAACCAACCTCAGCATAGAAATAGTCTGACAGCAACTGTCAAGCAGACATAGGAAAACAATCTCAGAAGGCACCTGGAAACTACAAGAGATGGATACACCAAATTCAAGAAATTGGAACTGTGCTGCTTTTTTTACCCCTTTATAGAATGCCAGTCTTGTCTACAGGCCCTGCAGGGATTGAGTTACCTTTCTTGTTTAACTAACAGGTAGTTTGCCACATTGTGGAAATAGCTTTTGTCAGGTTTTTCATTTAGCAACAGTCAAATAACCCGTCCCAGTCTCATGAGAGTTGAAACGGAATACTAAACACACAAAAAACTAATTGCTGTGGCATTTCAAAAGGGATTAGCATTACTATAATGTGCTGGCTTTACAGAGAATGTTAGAATGACACCAGAAGTAAGCCAAGATCAGTACATAACTTCTTCTTTATGGTGCATCTGTAGTTTATTTTCTACCTGATTCGAAACATTTTTCGACCCACAAATCACTCGGGATTGATTCACTCTGCACCCTGGCCTCTCTACACACAAGTCTAGACTTCATGATTTTATTACATTCACATTTCAGCGACACCTGTTATGTTCTCTTGGGGTATACCTGAGGGCTTTTGGAGAAAGATATAGTAAGATGGGTTCAGAAGGACACAGCATTTTTTTATAAGGTTCAATAGATACTGGTAACCGAGACCAGCAAAGACCGAAGCAATACTCCAAACTCAAAAGACTAGAATTCGAAATTGGGGCATATCCTCGATACACAGTATCTGGTCGCAAGTCATCGTTACTAGCCGATTTCAGCAACGGCAATACAATAAACAGGGTTTTAGTTTTTAGACTCACAAGGCAATACCCTCCACCCATATTGCCCCAATTTACAAAATCTTTCACCATAGGCCAATTGGATCTGACCTAGTTAACTAGCGTTTGAAGCAGGATGGAGTTTTACACCTTAACCTATTTTACTTGGCAGTGTCACTGACACCTTAGCTTGCTTAGCAGTTGGCCAGGCAGGTTGTTCTTGTGGGTAGGATCTTGGTATTTTTGCTGAATCAGCAGAATTGAGAACTCACCAGTCAACAAGGTGTTCCTGACAATTCCTTACTACCTGCAGTCAGCAGTGCTCAGCAGGCTCCAACAAACAAGAGCAAAGTGGTCCATGCAGGGGCAATGCAGCCCAGTACTTTGCAAGTCTTTTTGCCTTCCAAGTCTTTGGCAGGGCTTTGGCTTGGCTGGCTGGGCACCAGCTCCCACACGGAGGTTGAAGGGCGCATAGTAAGACATGCAGAATTTCTGAAATCGCATTGTATTACTCTTCTGGCAAGAGATGTCGGACACCTAGTTTTAAATGCCAAGTAGGTAAAAATGTGGGGTAAAGATGCCGCGGTTGCTGATGCTGCTTATAAATGCCGGGTGATGCGGCTGGATGGTGCTATAGGCAGACTGAATTACTGCTGAATAACACTTGCTTGTGATAAAGCAAACTTTCAGCATGTAGTTTATTAACAACTGCTTACTTTGGCCGGGAGCCAACTAACTTTGTCTTACCTGTGCATATAGTATACGCATCACAGGAGATTATTCTCCCATAAAGATATAACACCTATAGTAAGTGTTAACTCCACATTGTGAAGTCCTACTTACTAATACTGCTTTATAGTAGATCCAACTGCTTTATGGAGACAGTAGTGACCAGAAATGGTGGCTCACGACAGGTGGCCAACAGCAGAGCCCCCTGGTGTACAGCCTCTTTTACGTCATAAAACGAACTCAGCCATAACAGCAGCAGACGATAACTGGTGATAAGCAAAGAATTTCCCATCAACATCATCACAATTCTTATAGCAGCAGCTCCTATGCAAACAGTATGTATGCATCCATTACAACAAGACCTTTCATCAATTTTTATAGGTATGTACTGAGACACATCAACGTCTGACGCAATAAAACCAAAGGATCCATGAGATTATCACTGAGATAGACCAGACAATCAGGCTGTGCACTGCAAAAGATATTCAACATGCATAATGGCAATGATGCAAACTTCAGTACCTGCCAGATACTATATTAATGTAATCAATGTGTCCTTCAGGTATGTAGGCATTCATCAGAAATTAGAATTCCATATTTATTGAAAAAGAAGAGTGTGGCAGAGCCAAGAAAAAAGTTCAGTATATCAACCAAATCATTTCAGTTAGACAAATATTTGATAATACGAAGAACAAACTAAAGTTATCACAATAAGAATATCCCAGAGTTACAATTTTGCGATTCAACTTATTCATATCAGAATTCCTTGAAACTATCCATTTTGGTTGCTATTTGCTATGCTAATTGATGAAGCAATACATTTCTCAAATTAAAATTTGGAATAAATTTTTTCATAGTCTTTTGAATCAAATTCGGCTCAGCGATGCTGCCATTTATTTGAAGGTCAACTTCATCATGTCTTGGGAGGATCTTTCGATAATGAAAAGAAAGTCAGTGAGACAGCCTACTACGAAGTCCTTGAGACGGCTTGTTGAACTTGGGAGTGGAAAGAAGAGGGAGAAAAGCATCTTGCAGATAGGGAAGAATAGTCTTGACAGGCGAGTATATAGTCTATGGCTTTGCGCTTATTTTTTTCCACTTGTCTTTTACAGAACAACTAGAATGAGACACACTGTAAAACAGACTATTGTAAAACTACAGAGAAGATGGAGAATATAGCAATACCACAAACTATAAAACAATTGCTGCTTACAAAATGGGTAAATGTGGGACATGAAAAGACGTACTACCAAAGTACGACGATTAAATGAGGCCGGCCAGCTGCTCGATAGAAACCAAAAAGCAGAAAAGTACATCCAATTTCTATAGGAAACCCCCCCCCCCCGCCAAAAACAAGTGAATCATAAACTTGTAGTCCAATCAGCATCTATATATAGGAAACTTTGTTTTTTTTTTCAGAATCTAGAGGACCTTGTACAAATGGCATAAGTTTTCCAGCGAGGGAGTCTACCTATACAGCCAGCAGGTAAGAGTATAAGTCTGAGTTTGTTAAGCCAATTACAGAGAGCTAACTGCAATAGCCTGGCTGTCATAGCCACCATGTCCTACATACCAGCCAATCCTCAGGCTCAGGGGAAGCCAGGCCTCTCCCAAAAGTTAGGAGAAAAAAAGTGGGACTAAAAGGAGAGAAAAAAGGTAAAAAGGAGAGTTCCCTGCAGACACAATACTTCTGGACATAGAAGCGGAGCGCTCACCAAAGGTCACCGGTGATAGGAAACTACATTTCAGTGCAGACTTCACCTCTGCTCTATTTTGACGGCTCTTCACTTATCATGTTCATGCGGGCCGACATAAATATCAGAGGGAAAATTGACAGGCAGATGCTGAAAGAAATCTCACTGCAATGGAGCTTACTAGCTTCGAACTCACTTCAAATATCAACAACATCAAAACAAATCAAGAAGCACAAGCCAAATAACATGAGAATGGATTGCCAGATGCTAGTGTATCTCCCCAATACAAGATATGGGCATTAGTACAAATTGAATATTCCAAACCAATACCCCTAACATGTGAAGATTAATCTTCGGTTACATACTGTTACAGCACCTATCACATCCTTCATGGGATATCTGAGGAGGTGTATTGCTCTATTCAACAAGAAATGACTACTGATGTATAAGTCGCCATGAATCTTAAGTTCTGCTCATTCTTATTTCATAGGTGAAAATGTCTGCAAAAAGAGCGCATGTACCTAAACATGTTTTCGATAAATCTTCATATAAAAGATCTGTATGACTTGTATCAAAATGTTCAATCCTAAAAGAGTATCGCTAAATAAACAAGTAACATCAGAATGTTATCACATAACACTGTACTAAAGAATATCTGACATTGTCAGAACTGTCGACAGCAAGATTCGCGTAGCACAGAAGAAATCAAAACACAATGCGATTGAATAGTAATCATGAAAATATTAAGGTACGTGGAAGGCATGCCCAAGAATGCATCGGGGGTTCACAGACAGACGCAATAAGCATTGGGATGAGGAGGACAAACACTGGTCAAACGGCATTAGGGCAACATTAGCTCACTTCTAAGGGTGAGTATTGCACAGTGCGGTGCATTACAGGAGAGGGAAGGTTTGGAAAGTAAACGGAGATGACAAGAAAGGTTGGCGACTTGGAAGGCATGAGGAGAATACACTCCCAGACAGCAAAGCAACCTCAACTGGCTTGAAGCAGGTGTCTTGAGTCAATCGGTCGGTCTGTGGTCAAGCGACGGTCAGCTTGGATCTTGAAGTGGCATCAGAGGTGCAATAGGATCCTCAAAAGAGATAAGCCCAGCAAAAACCTTCAGAAGATTCAGTGCTGAAGATGTGGGAGATGGAAGAATGCAGACAAGCATAGCGATTCTGACCCGAGGAGTTTTTTAATTGGCTCCGAGCGAACGTAGCAAAGGTGATGAGGGAATTGGAGATAGCGAAAAACATTTTCAGACTGGGTTCGGGCAGCTGATGGGGCTTGGTACTACTAGTTTCATCCCAAGGGTGCCGAGAGAAAGCAAGGGGAAATTTATGACCACAAATGCATCAATTACAGGAACCCATCACAAGCAGCAAGAAGCCACATCCTCAGGCAACAGCAGCAGCAGCAGCAGCAGCAGCAACAGTACCAGCAACGGAAATGGCAGATTCAGTTGTAACAGTAAAAGGTCACCTTTCTGATGACGTTCGTTAGCATCTTTCACATTTCGTACATAGCGCCAGTTGATCATCTGTTTCCCACTTCTTGGCAACTTCATGCTTGGAGATGCTTCAGTCTGACTCCGAGCATTCCCTCCCAAAAATAGCTCCCAAAAAGAACTTTAAAGTGACTAACCGAGGCTCTCCATCATTTTCAGTTTTTTGGCAGTCCAGACTGTAAACAATTCCCCATAACAAATTTCCCTTCGCAGGCACCTCATTCGTTTTATGATCGAGCATAACAACCAACAGGCAAAAGGTTAAACATCCTTGCTACCGTTAGTCAAGCTAAAGTCAATATTGAGCAACATTGCAAGAGATATTTGGCAATGATTGGACAAGCAGAAAAACATAGTCTAAGATGTGGTAAATCACACAAGCAAAGGATGCCAAAATGGTTTTCCTTTGGAGAACAAAGACATGTAAAGAAAGGATTTGTAAGTTAAACATAAGTTGGCAACATAAAGTAGCCATAAATATTTCAATTTTCAACTTTTAACAAATAATATCAACTGGTAGCCAAGCCAATTACCTGAAAACTTGTGAGAACCTCTTCATCCAACACAACCAATTACATGTATATATGCATATTCCAAAATAAGTGCGCACAATATGTGAATCTCTGTGTGCTTTAATTGGGCGGCCAGATCCCTCAACAAGAGAAGTGAAAGGAAAAAAATTCAAAAATTTTCATCCAGCCTTGAAATTCACCTAAATAAGCAATTAGATGGTTTTCCCTGCTTTGGGTGTTTATACAAGTTACGAGCCAGCATGTTTTCTCTTTAGTGCTAAAATGTATGGGACTGTTTAGGTTCAGCTGAACACACTGTATTTATACAGAAGACAGAAGCTTGTGAAATGAACAAGGTTGTACAAGAAGGAGGCACAAGGAATGGGGGGTGCTTCAGCCATGGAAGAAAAACAAAGAAAGCAGTTCCAGAGATACAACCACTCCTCTAGTAAAGGAACAAGATGCACTGCAAGAAGTGCAAAAAGAAATAGGACATGGAACCTCCTCACTAGAATTTGTTTCACCTGATTTCATAAATAGATGAACCACATACGCACCTATAAGCGATTAAAAGGACCATCGACAAACTTTCATTAAAGCACATTATACTGCATAGCGCTAGCCATTATGGAATGATTTAGTTATTCCATAAAATACTTTTAATCGGATCTGTAAGCCAAACACCAGTCCAAATTGCAATTGCTTTCGCGATATATCATATGACCTGACATTTCAACCTGAAATAACTAATTAAATTTTCTTCAATCCACTTCAAGCTATACAAACATCACTCTTCAGGTGTCAGTGTATACATGTGGCAGCTGACAAGGAGTGTCCATACACCATGTTAAAAGACTATGGGTGAACTTTGAAAGTGTGATCATTGGAGGATGGCCCCGGCTGAGCTGGCGAGGTGAGAAGACGGACCAAATGTGCTGTCAGACAGTGTCAGGCATGTAGGGTACATGTATCATTCAGGCAAAGAAGCAAAGGCCAGGTCAATGAACCTCTGCTCATGAACACTGCTTGTGAGCATTGCATGGTGAGCATGGCTTGTTGGGGCATGGCGGCTTTTGCCTGGAGAGCATCACTGTTAACTGTTGCAATATTTCCGCGAGTCAATGTTTGTTGAAGGCTGAAAGAGGTCAGCTTGTTGTTTACGCACAAGTTAGCGGTCAGTCGCTGGTCAGTTACCAGGCATAGCAATGCAAGACCAAGTTGATAGTGGAGAAGGAAGGAAGACCGGGAACATCAGAAGACAGCCGATTTCCATCTAACTAATGTTAGACGAGGAAAGGGCTAGAACACAAATAAACGCGAAAGTGAATTTAGGTTAACTTAAACCTAATGCTACACTAGCAGCTACAGGCGAGGGCTGGACATAGGAATGGTGCACAGGTAGTAGTGCGTGGGAGTATGGGCACGAAGAGTCAGCGAAAAAGACAGCGTCAGACACAGATGTTGAAGTGGAGAATTCTCGCATCCTCGCAACCTCCTCAGGGCAAAACAGTTCCGTCAGCCTTGCTTGAAAGGTTGCGCCGAAGGGGCAACAATGGCTTGCAGTCCTGAGATCTTGTAACATGGCATAGTGGAAAATGGGCATCAGTCAAACACTTGAAACAATAATCGCCTTGCACTTTGCCCGCTCTGCTCGCCCTGGTTGTCCTAAACCTTTTGTTAGTGTCTCTGTCGATGCTGTGTGTGTGCTCCTGTGTGTGCTCTTGTTGATGCAGGTAACTGACCTCTGACAATCTACATCAAACGCAGGGCCAACGATAGGTATATTTCTGCAGATCAGGCACAACCAACATCGGTCCAGGCAGAGGCAGCCACACATCAATCTGGCATGGTTTCCTTCCAGTCAAAATATTGTGAGTGTGCTAAATTGAATATAGACTAAAAAGACTGAAGTAGTCAGTTGTAACAATGTACAGGGCATCAGTCAATCAAAAGCCAGTGATCCACAGAATAGAAGTTTCAGCGGGTCATTCACCCGCGAGAAGTACGGAATGTTGTCCAAAAAAGTATTGTACATACTATATCACCTATAAATTTGTACTGACTACAGTTCAGCCTTAATTTAGCACACCTGTCTGGGCCTGTCAGTAAATTGTCACACAAACTTAAGCAACTAACAGAAGCCCAATGGCAATTGGCAAACAAAAACAAGAAGAAAAGAAGTAAAGAAGGCACTCTTGGTACACAACAAGCATCGCGATAAAATTCAAATTAGAAGCAACAAGTGGTATGCATTTACTGCCCATAAAATGAAAATTGTGTAGTTGATTATGCATTTTTAATCATAGGAACAAGCGTCAAAAACTAGCGCAGATGTTCATGTGGCCCCAAAATACCAGCAAACAGGATTTGCACGAGCAAACAAGCAAGAATGTACAGAGCAAAGCAATAAATTTATTGCTGACTGGATAACTAACTAGCTAACATGGGGCCTTAAAGTTTGAACACCCCTTGGTGGGCGATAAAAGGGCAGTTTAAGTTGGTAGCCATCAGTCTTGGCCACTCCGCCCTTTGCCAACAGAAAAAAACTTGTTCGGAAAGTGGGTCAAGAGGCAACTCATCCCAACAACAGTCTTTAGGGTCAGCACCCTGTTTCTTTTTCAATCAACCCTAAAAAACCCCACAAAACACCCAAGAAACATCCTCCCGAGAAACCTAGGTTCTTGCGCAAGGAGGACATACCTCATATAATGCAACTGATAATCCGAAACGACCCCGGCCAGCACAAACCATTTATCAACGTAACGGCAAAACCCTTTCTGGCCAGAGATGAATGTTACTAATGAGGGTGTTACCCTTTTCTACCTTTTCTCTTCCCAAATAACAATAGCAAATTCCTATCACCCCACCAACCGGCTTGGTTACAGCACTAAAGCAGAGCATCACCTGCTGACACTAATATCGCGATGACCACCAGGTATCTCACCAATTTATTCCGGCAATAAATCATCATTTCAGCAAAACTGTAGAATCCTTGCAACAAAGGGACAAGCTATGACAACAAGGACAATGCAATATTGCAATAAAGCAATGTAATATTCACATTTCCAGCATCAATATTGGATGTATTCATATTCAAATTGCCTTTAACATTCAGATACAAGAGCTGCCCTTGTCCTAGCCAGTACACATCATTGCAGAGACCAAAAGGGCATGCAATGCTTTCACATTATCAGTATTTTTCTTTGGCAATTGTTAAACTAAAGGGCAAAGAGCCAGGCAAAGCAAGTCTACCAGAAGGCAATGCCGAGGCATCCATCATACTACATGATACATTGCGCTGCTTCCACAAGTTCCTGACCAACATGAAGAAGCCTCCGAGAAAGTAAACATGCTGCTGCATGATAGAGAAGAACTGCAGAGTGTGGCATACACGTAATAAATCGCAGGCAACCTTCGTAACTGAAGAGATGTGAGACCTGAATGTTGAGCCTTTGCAAGTCCAAGTTGTAAGGTCGGAGTTCGACAAGGACTCCGCTTGGTGCATCAGTTCGGAAGGATGTTCGGCAGATGTCATGGCCTTGGTCTCTTCAACTCTTTTGCACTAAAGCCATTTGCACCAGTTTTTTCCGTTACAATTCTACAACACGGTGCAATAGAGTGCAACATGCGCATACTTGGTAAATGACGGTTTGAAGGATAAATGACTTCAGGAGAACTGAGCTAAACACCAACATGCACATTCTGCACTATAACCACCTGGCAACATTAGGCTTATAGAGTCACAATATCTCATTATGTGCTGGAAGAATAGTAATCATTATATTAATTTCCTTAATCATGGCACAATTGGCACATTCTTTTTAATATTAAATTTGTTCCAAATTGTCAGAGATCCATTATTCAGAATTGAGTCTCCCACTTAAGGACAAAATCACTTCAAATTCACCACATTGGACACTTCGCTAGCATCAATCTCATCGCATGATCATTGGACGTCATTTGTCTCAAGACATATTAATACAGTGATGCCCAATCAAAATCAACCACAACCCATTTCCAACAACCTTGACCTGGTGTCCATGTACAAGACAACATATTCTGGACAAGTGGACAAGAAGATAACTGTCAGTGTACGGCCATACATTATGATACTTTATGATGTAATATATAATGTACAATTTAAGAGACCATGGTTGGAGACGATTATATACGGTACGTGTTACATATTTTCTTGTTATGCAGGTGTCCCAGGCAGAATGTGGAGCATCCTATTGCAAACAGTTTCAGCAGTCTTCTTCCAGGAAGCTGAAAACTAGGTCAATCTGGACCATCCCTGTAGATCCCCTGCAGACCCCTGGTGCAGTGGCATGCACTGCTGCTATACAGTGTACATCATGGAACATTACATCTACAGACTGGCAGCACATTACAGGAGAGCATTAGTAGCTGCATTACATGGACTGGCAGTGGAGCCTGTTGTACACATCAAATAGCTTGGGGTCAGCTTCTTGCTGCCATCTTGCAAGTTCCTGGCATCATCACACAGCAATTGCCATCAACACCAAGTAAAACTACTAGTAAAACTACTAGTAATAGGCCAGAGGACCTAATCTCATCATTTCTTACATCATCAATTCTCGACACTGACCATTGCTGTCAATTCGCTGACAATGCTAGTCTTGTTTAGACATTTTGTGCAACACAAGATAAAACTTGAAACAGCTGTAGCGATAGTTCAACACTGCATTATGTTCAACCAATACAAGCCGTCTTCAGGTTAACATATCCCTTTGAACTGATTCAGTAATAAATTCATGAAGCAAAGAGGATTTTCATTAATTTATACAAAAGTAAAAGTCAGACATGCGACTGAACTTGGTAAAGCTGCAAATAAGTTCAAGAGCAACAGCGAAGAATTTAAGCCATAATTATAAAATCTCAAATGACGGTACCAAATGTCGATACCAGGGAAAAAGTAAAGTAACAATGAAGCTCAGATAACTTCAGAAGTTAAGGTTCTTAACCACAAAAAGTGATTAAAGTTATAGTAACAGAACAACTAAATGATAAACAAAGGAGGTGATAATGGGTCACCTTGACTAATAGGTAAATAGTTAAGGCATTGCCCATTGCCTACCCATTCAGACCATTGCCACTGAAGCACCGACACAATAAGGCCAAGTGTATTTAGACCTGGACAGACATGAGAAAGGCCAGGTTTAAAGCATTGAGAAAGTCCAGCCCCTAGACTGGCCTAGAGTCCAGTGATTTTACTGAAGCCAGCTGTAGTAGTTGGAGGATTTTACTATTAGAGCATCTTACTATTGAGCCCTGGGCAACCGGCCTTATCTAGTCAAGCAGCAAGCGCTTCGCTGTCAGCAGCGGATGTTCTCTTGTTGACTTTAACAACTCCACAAACATGAAGTCTGCACAGTCTGTTGCTGCCATTCCTGCAGTAAACCTCCAAGGATCCATGAACCTCCAAGAAGCAGCAATCCTGGGAGGAGCAGCATCAAACTATGTGATCTTGAGAAGTTGAGAATCTGATATTTCTGGGAATTTCTCAATCCACCTTTATGATTTGAAAGATGCTGCAGCAAGGCTACTGCAGTGAATGCATGTCTGAGGCATGAGTCACTACTACCATATTATAACCAGTACCCCATAAGCTGTTATAACCAACACAAGAAGTTATAACCCACCCATGGCCCATGGCAGAGTATGGCACATGATAGCATCAATACTGCACAAGCAGCAGTAACAGCAGCAATATCAACAGTTTCAACACTAACAGCAGAAATATTAACAGCAGAACCAGCATATTAGCATTAATAGCATTGGAAGTGTAAGGCTGTGTAAGCATTGGTAGCAAATCTTGACTCTCCTTCATGTGAAGGCCATTAAAGACAGTTACAAGTCTTGTACAATACAAGAACATGCACTGCACTGTAAAGGTTATACAGCTCCACCCTAGAGTACACCTTCACACCAGCATCAACTGCAGCAGTATACCATGTTACAGTGCTATTGCTGCACGACATCACCAAAACATTAGATTTTAGACAGGTCTATTGCTAATAGAGGTAGAAAAACATTCTTATCAATAAAATACCAGACAGAACCATTAAGCCTCCACTTGAGCCAAATGCATGTCATTGATACGCTATTAGACCGATTTAGATAATTTACACAATTCACAAACAATTGCTCTTAAAGTACTCACGATACAATACCTTTCGGTACTAAATTACGGGTACCTCGATGGTATAAATCACAAGCAACAAACTCTGAGTAAGTTGAAGCAAATAATAGATCATAACATGTTTCGCCACGCCACAAAGAATTTCACGGATTTCTGATTCAGAGACCTTGAATTGAATCCGATCAATCCTTGTCTACGGCCTAAGTTCATTTCTTCAGTAATGTCTAAGATCCAAACGTTGGCCATAAATACAATTCAGGCCGATTCGTACAATCATAGAGATGAACTTACGGCCTGTGAGTTATACTGGGTATGGGGGCCTTTCAATATGACATGCCTGTCGTAGTAAGTCATAATCAATTAGAACGCAGATGCCTCCAGATGGACAGGGATTGTTCTGGCAGACCTTCAGATTTGCTTGAGGGAGGGCAACAGCGAACAGGACTGGCTGCCTTCCAAGAATTCCACAACAATGTAAAAGAAAACTGCAGAAATCTGTGGAAATCTGCAGAGCAGAACAGATCTGAAGAAAAGCAGAAACATCAGAGGAATGGACAAGACAAAGGTGGACCAGGTTTGGAGTAAACTTGCAAGAAGACCAAAGGCCAGGCAAGGCATATCATAGTTCCTGTATATACAAACAGTCACTTGAGCTCTTACGCATGCCTTAGCACCTAGGGCGTAGAGCAAGGAGAAAAATCTCACCTAGAATTGCGCCCTATCAATCTCACATAATATGTCCATGTGAAGAAAAAACAGACTTGTTTATTGAGATACATGTCTGATACTGACATTATTGACTAGACTTGTCAGTCATATTTATCATGTTTATTGTGACAATAATAAGGTGAGCTAATTTCGTCCAGCGCGCTCAAACTCGCATATACGTTTGTTTGCAGTCCAAATTTTTTGCCAACCACTTGAGTATTATTATGTCAGTGCTTGTGTACATATCACTTTCAAAGGGGCTAAATCCTAGTTCCCTGGCTGCAGCATTCTGGACATTTCTTTTCTTTGCGTGGTTATCTTTTAAAAATTCTAAGATACTGTTGTTCTGCACAAACAATCATATTATATCGAGAAGAATTCCAGTTCTTCTCTATTCCGAGCGTCGCATAAATAGTCAACGAGACACAGATGTACGATTCAAACAACAGGGAAACTTGTTAAGAATTACGTAAGAATTTGGGAAAAATTTATAAGTACTAAATTTGGCAGAAGTTCCAGACAGACATTTACCCAAAGGGCACCTATGTATATCTAAAACCTCCTCATGCGATACTTTCGACCTTTCTTGTGTTTTAAAATTTGTTTACGAAAAGTGGAAGAAGTTCTTTGGAAAGGTCATCAACGTTATTAACTCGCACTACATAAGACATTTTTGCCTGTATCGAAACTAAGAAACACTAATATGTGAGCCATTCCAGGAGCAATTTTCTTGTTATGACCAAATTGTTTGCCTGTTCCGAACATCACACAGGAAAGTTGAACCAACCTGCGCTCGGCATTTATAAGTTTTCAAAGAGGTCTGAAAGTAGAAGATATTCCGAAAGAGATCACAAAGATGTTGGAGCAATATGCAACCAGCAATTGGCAACCGTGTTTACCAGGCAACTAGCAGGAGAACATGAGGACTAGCCGTGACTAGTTAGCAACTACCAAAGGAGTGAGAGCAGTCAGGTGCTTGACCTAAATGATTCCTCTTGAGTTTCTGGCCTGAATGATGATCCATCTTCTCATTACAGGAGACCTATTGAACTCTCATAGCAGTTACATAGCAGTCTCCGTGAAGTCTCAGAGCAGTCTCATGTCAATCTTACTGAAGTCTCATAGCTGTCTCAGAGCAGTCTCATAGCTGTCTCAGAGCAGCCTCAGAGCAGTCTCACAGCAGTCTCGTAGCAGTCATCGGCTCACATTTGCAGCACGCATTCAAGTGTATGAGCACACAGACTACAGCACAGTACTTGTTAAAAGTAAGGTCAGTGGCTTTGGCCCAGTAGCCTTGAGCAATTACCAGCAGCTTCTATCACTCCTACATGCTAGACTGATTATAAGCTGCCATAGATCAGCCTGTTAAGCTGTCAGCATGCTCCCCTAACTAATTCAAAAGGAGCATGGTCAAGAGGATGATGCTGTCTCGAAAGGGCACAACCCATCACATGTGCTCATCTGGGCAACAACTACCACATCTGCTGCTTAAATGATAATAAGGTCTATATTGATATGCTTTGCGCATGTCTTTATGTAATTTAACATCTCATGGTACCATGCAGAGTTCACTACATCCATGATTTAGCATGAACGGTAGCGACTAGTTTCAAAATTCCACCAAGTGCTCTTATCGCTTTGTAAGAATTTCTGCATATTTAAAACGCCGTACCAACAATCGGGAAAACACGGTACATGTACCAGCCTTCCATTGACGTTTCATCCATAACAACAAGGACTTCATCATCTGCTACGGTACAATGCACGCTACCGCTAAATAATGACGGATCTTCAGAAGTCACAGAAATACTGAGGAGACAAATGATAAATCTATACTATAATGACCATTCATTAAGTCTACTGCTGAGTCAGTGCTGACTCCCTTGCAAGTAGGGCTATAACAATAAAGGCTTGACTAAAATAGTAATTATTACAGATGGATAACAGTCATTACAATGACAAGGTCATTTCTATACTTACACATCTTTCAAGGATATAACTGCATGTTCAGTCGATACCTGTCAACAGTACATTATGTACGCCATCAATACCATTCAAGCTCAACACATGTACGGATCGAAGCGAGTTCAGATTACCTAAAGGTTACCTTGACGAAGAATTAGAGAGAAACTAGGTAAGCCATAAATAACTGTAATTGATGAATAAATGTGTGACTAGGCCTTCTAAACAAATAGAAAATCTTGAGTTCAAACATTAATTATTACAGACATACTATCAAGAATTTCTTCGCAAATTCCCATCCATCTCTCATCGAACCTAATCGAGAATTACAGGCTACACCTACTCACAAGTCATTAAATTACATGTGTGAAATATTATTGTGACTATAACGTATACCTAATATCGATCATTGATAAGGTTGGTAATAAAGAATCACTTTTAAGCAAATAAATAATAAATCAGGAAACGCTGGGTATTCGATTACGAGCGATTCCTCGTCAGTCAATCCATCTTCTTGTGTCATTCTTTGACGATTCTCATTCCTGATTAGTCGAGCAGTAATGATGAATCACATTCTTACATCTTATCTTTCCGTCTTTTCTCACTTGAGGTTGCAAAATTCTTCCTCAAGACGCTTGCGATGAGTAAAAAACTGGAAAGCTGTTTCTCGCCTTATCTACATCTTCTATAGACCCACATGTGTGTCTATGAATGACATGATATTCACAGAACGCTTTAGTCTGCCTCAAGTCTATTAGGCATTTTCAGGTTATTTTCTGCACATAATTTATGTATTGTGTACATTCAGCATGTTTGGATTACCTTAACAGTTATCTGTATATTCTGTAAAATTGAGAAGCTCGGTGATAGACATGCCCAGCAGCAGCACTGACACTACCAATCCAGGCAAGTTCATCTCAAGACTTAATGATTCTTGCAAAATGCAGAGAAAAATACTTAAGTGCCTAATGTTCAATATGAGCCCATGAAAGTTGAAACTGTTGGGGGTATGGCCAGAGTAACTCAGGAGTAAGTTTTCTATGTGTCTTAATATTTGAGGCAAAAACAAGGGGAAACAACATTGATTGAACAAGATCTCAACAACGCCGCAGATGTGAAAGTGAAGACTAAGCGTATAAATCACGTTTCAATCAAGAACATATTCTGCCCAAGCAGGGCTTTCAAAAAACATTCAACAAGTTAAATACACATTTTTCAATGTCCAAGATCTTGAAGATAAGAAAAAAAAAGGAAAATAGCTGAAGCATCAAAGTGATGGCAGCCATTAAAGACTTGAAACTGTGAAGTGCAAAACTTGCAGGAAGTCTCTTCGGGAAGATTTCCAAGAGGCCATTCCAGCATGCTGGTCTACTTAAGCACAAATTGCAGGGGGAGAAGAGGGTTAAAACCTTGAAAGCTGACCAGCTTAGGCACATGGGTTCCAAACACAAACACCGAAGGGCTCGAGTTAACTAGTGGGTGCCCAAGATGCAACAACCACCTGAGAACTGTTGAAGTTTCTCTTGGCAGCAATGACATAACTGGAAAAAGTTGGGCCGAGATCCAACCTAAAATCCAGGCTAACAAGGATTGACCATCTTGCTGACCATCTCCCTGGGGTCCGGGGCCATCTCCTACCATCCTACATGCACTCACTGACCATTGCTTCCAACTGGCCCTTAAAACTGACCCTTCCAACTGGAGGAGCCAGTTTTCAGCCATCTAGCCCTTCAACATGTTCTCGTCCAGTGGACAAACATCAGTTCACCACATCCTCAGCCTTTCCATTATCAGCCTTTCACACATGTTTTCTGGCAATTTTAAGACCAGAGAGGATCCCTAACAAGCTTTTTCCTCAGGTCAATTCCTGGAGGTCACAAGCAAATGTAGGTCATTTCCTGCAACTATGTGCTTAAGTAAACCAATCGAGTACTAAGAGGCAACTGGAACAGGAGTAGATTAAAAGAAAGTTTATTTACTGCATGAGGGACAGATGGTTTTATGAGCTTACTGAGATACCCCGAGATATAGACACACAAACTCCAAAGATCCATGCTTTGAAATCATGGGGAACCTCATAAGCCTACTGATAATGGATCACAGCATTCATATCCAAACTGTAGGGAAATGAAGTTTATGAAGTAGAATGAAGGACTTGGGGACAAGCAGTCAAGCACATGATACAGGATTTTAATGAAACATTTTAAAACCCAGCACATCAGAACTGATAAAACAGGAGACACTAAGTCATTAACCTTTCGTTATACCAATGCACTAATACAATACAACATACAGAATTTGGTATCACGCAGCATTTTCTAATACTGTATAGCAGATTCTCAGGCTGAGGATTTGAACGCGAGACCTATATCCACTCGGGCTACTATTGTACTAAATGAACTGTAAGGAGGTTGGGAAAAAAGTGGGAAATGCAGCAGCCACCCTGGGAGAGGGAGATGCTATTGCAGCAACAGTAACCACCTGAGACACGATAGCCAGTGCCTCCCTATTCTTGGCTATTCGCAGGCCAGGCAAAAATCATCACGTCTAAACAAGTTGAGTTTTTCTTCATCGCCAAAGATTGCAACCGGGTGTTGCGGAGGCTGATGTGCTGTCCTCGGCTTTCTTTCTCTCTCAAACACACAAACGAACAACTCTTTCCTTTTCATTCTCTTGTCCAGGTCCTCTCCTCACTCATCTCCTTAATTCAGTGTGGCCACCGAGTTCTTTCTGAGGTCCTTGGGCCAGCCTAATGCTCTCCAGGTTCTTCAAAGTCTTCCTGAACTGCTTCTAGACCAACCTGGAGTATGGCTTTTATCCAACAACAAAAACGAAAGGCTTACAATGTCAAAAAATTACTTTTCAAAAAGAGCCCTTCCAAGAACTTGAAGAGATTTCCATTTTTCTTTGCAAGAAAAACACCACCACCATTGTTCTACAGGAGCTCTCATACATTTCTCCTCATGGAGTCTGGAGAGCTACATTCTTTTCAGAGCGAATGGAATTTCTTCATATTCCTCTTTATATCTACAACATTCATGTATGTAGGGCAGGTAAAAATATTTCCAAAGCACCCTTCACAACCTGCCATTCAACCAATATGAGTTGTATCGCAATACAACATATCTCACGACTCGCAGTAGGACAGAACAATCGGCTCTAAAAACAAGCATGCCGTATACAAGATGACCTTTTGCCACAAATTCTTTCACGAAGTTAAATAAACCATGTCTTTCTGTCCGGCAACATTTCACCTCTCCAATCGCAGCTTGTGGATCTTGTGGATCATCTCTAAAACCACAACATCCTACAAGGGGGCACCACAGGTCAGTGACCCAGATAGAGAGATCTTTTGATCTTCACCAGGTGATATCAAGTAGGCAGGACATGGCCTCACATTACTATATCCATTCAGTGCTCAGAATCTCCAGATAGAGATGTTCTTTTCAAGGGGTTTAACTTGCACATCTGTGATCAGTTCTGCTTCCACACATCCTTCCACTTAACATGCTAAACTAGTAAACTTGAGCAGTAAAACATGAATTCAAGCATTTCCTGCTTCATGACAGGCATGTTCTCCAAAGCCTTTCAATCATAAGATAATTTTCTGATTAATTGAAACAGGTCAACGCAGGTCTCACCAGCAATCAACTTAGTAATACATTGATTTCATTGGTCTTGTAAGTTGCAGAACGCCTTCGATTGTCTTCTCTGATCTTATTTTGTCCTGATGTTTGTTTTGGAATAAATTTAAACTCATACTGTATTTCAATTTGCAAAGCATGGAAGGGACTTCACCATTGCTCAAACTTACTTTCCATTCTAACTTCTAGACATTCTAGAGACAGACATAGACAACAGCAATGACTTGTATAAATACTGAGTCTGACCTCAGCTGTCAAACTATTCACAACAAATCATGATATAAAAATCACAATATAAATTGCATCATCTATAAATAAACCTGGAGAACCCTCAGACATAAACATCATAAAGCATTGGTGATGAACCCTGATCCAAGAAGCATGGGGTACTCCATCACCATGACTGCATGTCTGCACACCTATGGGAGGTGCTTTCTCTCATGTAGAGTCCATAGAATTTTCATGGAAATGTTCATTGCAAGGAAATGTTCATGGACAACTCCTTGTGGAAGTTCTTGTGGAAGTTCTTGTTGAAGTTCTAGTGGAACTTCTAGTGGAAGTTCTTGCGCAACTTCTTGGGCAACTTCTTGGGCAACTTTTTGCAATATGAGCCGACGAGCAACCCATCTTATCATCTTCTCCTCTTTTCATTCTTTTTCCTTTCTCTTTCTCTCCCTTTTTTCCCCAACCCAACTCCAATTTCCCACGTTTCCAAACAACCTTGGTTTTTTGCGACTGAGAAATATAAGCCGCTTCCGGATTGCATGACCCCACACAGAAATCCAATTATCAACGAAAGGCAATGCAGTCTCAGACTTTCTACCTTGCTTGCATTGCACCTCCCTTTGCTTTTTTCCTCCTTAAATCTGTTCCCACAGCATTTCCAAACTATGCATTCACCGCTGTATTTACACCAATTGCATGAGATAGCATTTTATAAACAGTGTGGCAGCAGCATGGCAGCAGTGTGCCCTAATGACTCCCATCCATGATCCATTCTTGTTTTCATTTTATGGCAGTCTCTCCTCACTTTTTGCCTCCAATTTTTATCAACTGACAACCAACATTCAGCAATATTTTACTATCAGACGGACAATAAAAAGTCACATGTTTTGTCCTGACATGCAACAACAGATGCAGTCAAAGTTGTCTAAACAGTAAGCACACTGATGAAAAACAACTATACCTAGAAAGGCTGAGAAGGGTGATCTATGTTGTAATATAAATTATCCCCAACTACAGTAGACTAAATGTTCTTATATGAGAGCAGAAAGAATCGACAAATGATCAGCAGCAATGTTTTTCCGAACTTATTCGACTGATGTTCTGGAAAAATTCTAAAATCAGTTTGAGTATAATAATATTTGAACCTGCATACAACAATTATGCATGGCATGAGACATTATAAATGAAAGTAGAACTTTAAAGAGCAAGCCAAGTATTGCCTCAAATACTGAAGAAAGAACAATCTCAGTATTGGTATAAGAAGTGAACAAGTTCTACTGGTTCATCCGCAGTACTCAGCAATATGTCTAACATACGCATACATTTGTATATTAAATTTTAGTGCCAACTTGAGCCAGAGTGGCAGAGCATTAGGTAGAGTGAGAGAATACCATTTGGACTGAAGTTGTGATATTATGTCTGCAATAACACAGTATAAGTGAAGGTAGACATTAGCCACCACCAACCACCTTTACATCCCCACACATGCATGCACAAAGTGGTATGGTATTTACTTCTTGCTTTTTTATGCCAATTTCTTTCTGTTGCAGCATACCAGACAGATGAACAGGTATGACCTTGAGCATAAAATACAATAAAAAGTTCAGAAAAAAATACAGAAGAAAATACAGCAAGCAGCAGCCTCTGCAACTGACTCAGTGTTGTCATAATTTTTTGGACAGCAGCAGTATTACATCCAGAAACTAACTTCAAACTTAAGGTTTTCTTCAACCATACAGTCTTTTTAGTTACCTGTCTGCAGCTTTTAGTTTCCTCTTCTTCTTTCTTTCATTTTTCACTTTTTCAACTTTTTCTGCCACTATTTCACCTTTTCTGCCTTCACAAACATTCCTTCTCATCCCCGGTGAAGTCTTGTGTCTGCCCAAACAAACCGTATTTACAAATATCCCCCAGTCCAGGTCAAGAATGCCGGTCTGCCATCTCCAGATCTCATTTCGCATGTACATTTCGCACAAGTTACACGCTACAATTTATGGCACAATTATAAAGATCAATGTCTAGCACATTATACCACAGATAGCCCAATCAAAATTGTTTGGTTTGTTCAGAATCATCCTGCAAAGCACAGCTGACTGAGTCAGGCTGACATAAGAAAGATACACCGAGAATCTCAAGCGAAGAATCTCAACCAATGCTGACAAGAGCAATCGCAAGTCGGAACAAACAATTAACCAGTTTCAACAAATATGCACAGCTTATTTCTCATGTGTGGTCTTCACTTTTAACTTTAGTAGCAACTAATGACTGCAATTTTCCAGTAAGTAACTGCAATAATGCAAGTCCAAGCTAAAAATCGCTTGAGGTTCAAAACATCTAACCCGCAGTAAGGTCTCCATTAATCAAAAGCGACATTTATCACTTCAAATACCTATTTTAGTACATTTTCCCATTCCATCATAAAAGATCTTAAGTTATGGAGAGGGCTGGATATAACTTATGAATTCTATATTAAAGTAGGTATTGTACGACAATCAATCGAAATATGGGTATGTACGATTGTACATAGCAGTTAACATGTCATTTCTTTCCATCTGATCTTATGGAGAGATCTGGTTCTAAAATGTGTTGTAACCATATCACAGAAGGCTTGTAGAGAGATATCACTCCACTCACTTGAGAATTAAATCTTCAAAAATGTGAAATATGGCCTTTCCAATTATCAAGACACAAAAGGCAGACTTGCCCTTATTATACTTGTACCTCATATATTTATGCTACAATGGTCAACTATTTCTTGTGGAAACTATCTATTTCATAAATGCCATGGTCTTGCCAGGATTTTTGTTTTATCTACCTTTCCATATTTTTGGCTTTTTTGTTTTTGCAAGCAGCATGGTATGGCTACTGTTATCAAGTCCTATCCTTGAGGGGTATCTGGTGTGCAGAGAGCTTGGTACTTTTTCACATGCTGCTGCAGCCAGGGGGAATTCAGGTATGGGTAATCACTCAAAAACAGAGGAATAAGCCGCTACAAGAGAAGAAAGATGGGCAAAGAGGATCACCTGAAGACGCAGGTTCATAGCCGGGCATTAGCTTGGCCGTGTGGGCCTGTCGCCTTTCATAAATCACTAACATTTTACCCCCAGTCCCACCATTTTTCCTCGAGTTTTTCTGCCTATCAAAAACACACCTTCTAAATATGAAGTAATTGAGAACAACTAGCCCTATATCTCATGGCCCTGAATTAAGGTCTGTTTCAACAGCTATGCCACGCGAGACTTCTTTCAAAGAGCATTTTTCTTTCGCCCTTCGATTCAGGTCTCCATGCTGATATTTCTTCATCCTATACCCAATTACGATACTGCATCTAGCATTAATGCAATTACTGCATGAGCACAGCTCTGAAAGTAATACAAACAAAGGGGTTTTCATTGCATTAATTGTATTTTCTTCAGCTGGATATATAGGTCAGAAACATATTGTGTTCTTGTATCCAGAGAGCTTCCACTGTACAATATTCATTTTCATTTCAATTCACTTTCATAACTTTCATTTTACCACTTTGATTTCTTTTCCTGTTTATTTTCATAACCAACATGAAGTAAAAGAACACAGTAACATTATGTAACATAGGGCCAATAAACATCCCTTTAAACGGTGTGTTCCCACTTTTTTCCTAGGGCATGTTCTCTAACATAAACATTGCCATGTAACCCATGCCCATAGTGCTGCTAGGGCCCATAGATTATGCCTGATCCTGAGCTTTGCACTGTGTTTTGCCATGGCTCTGCACTGGTGATGATAATCTTGCACTGCATGTTAGTGCTAAAAGACCTTCAAGCACTCAGGAGTACTGCCACAAGTACATGGCCCAGCCATGCTACTCTCAGACAACACACCAGCTTATCTTGTCTTGGGCCATTCACAACACTGCGTAAAATAAACTAAATACTCCTAACTTCCAAAGCGAAGCTGACACACCTCGAAGAAGGTTGCATGAGGTAAACCAAGATGGAGGTTGTCCGCATTGAACATGTCATTAAACCAAAGTAACGGCTAAAATGAAATACATAGGTACAGTAAGCCCCGAGGTGTCAATCGAACTTACATTTTGGTTCAACGGCAATAACCAATCTTCTTTCCATGTTTATAAATTATATCATCTGATTAATTCTAGGCAGCTCAGGAAGACCTTTCGTTAAAGGCAGCCCTCGAAGCCATTACGAAATGATGCCACACTATCAGACTGACCGATTGTACACTGATTGCACACTAACTAACCAAGTAAGCCTTGAATCCATCGCCAACCTTGAATCCAGCGAAGGCCTCCAAGATAGTCTGGCATTTATTAGCATGCAAATTCTTCTAAATGGAAGTGTAACCTTGACAATGAGGAAGTAGTGACGTCATCACAACATTCTTTATCTCCTCCTTTAATGTTAATCACTCCTATCATGTACGACGCATGTACAATAATCAGGGTGGAAGCTGTGACCGGGGTGAGTCAAGGACCCGCCTTGTATCACAGTTTTATCACACCTATATCGCAATTATCACAATGAACAAGGAAATCATTTCCCACATAAAACATTCAGTGACTGATTCGCAACAATTTCAATTAAGGAACAGGTCACAAATCAACTCCAGTAGCTTTTATAATTAACAGGATTGACAATAATTTAAGATACGAAAGAAGCTTTTAAAGACTTGAGTTGATCATGGCAATCTCAAACTGATAAGGAACGGTGCGCTTAATAATATTAAACACATTGTAAGTGCCGCTTTTTGTTTCATAAATGACAATTTGCTTGTTCATTGAGAGGTTCAACAGTATTTAAATTTTTGAAAGAAAGCTGCAACTATAAGGTCTATGTATGGTAACGAGTACCAGAAAAATGTTCTTCTCGACTACCAAGACATTCAAAATTTTTAATCAAGCAATGTGGAAGTATCGGCACAATTCTTCCGGTGACAACCGATACGATCAAAATTGCAATTAGCCGCAGTAAATATCTTCCATTTTCAATATGTGTGTGAAGCATGACTGTCCATTGAATAGTTATCATGAAGTTCTGCAATACAGCAAAGTAGAGCGAAAGTGAAAAACCACCAGCACAGCCTGGGCGATAAATAGTACACGAAAATAGTCCATGAGACAAGTTTACAGTTAGGTTGAATGCCTGTAGGCTGTGAATAACCACTTATTCCCCTGTGAAATAGTTACCTACTAGATGTCGATGTATCATGTTATTTCTGAAAGGGTTCTAATAAAAAGGCCAAACACTTAATCAGATGGGGATAAAAATGTGAGGAGACTACAATTTTACTTGGCTCAAGTCACTTACCCCCACAGGGGTCCTTGAGGTAGGGTGCTAAGAAGTAGGTTGATGAGCCCCTCAGGGGATTCACTGCTAGATATTTGTTGAATTTGCTGCAATTAGCACTCCAGTTAAGTAGAGGTGATAAGAAGTGTAAGATCTCCTGATCTCAAAATTTGTGCGATTTCTTTTCTAATTAGATGTCTAACAAGTCAGTGACAAGCACTGACAAGCAGTCTTTCTTGTAGTTGGTCTAATATCAATCAATCAATCAATCAATCAATCAATCAATCCATCAATCAAATCAATCTTTATATTATAACTATCCATTCTGCATATATATAGTTCTTTTTGTCATCTATCTATATATCTACCTATCTGTCATCCATCTATCATCAAGTTCCATGCTAAAAAGTACCCACCAAATAAATTGAAATTATCACCTATGCCCAAGTAGCTGAACCTTAGAACATAAAATGGAGCATACCCGAACCTTGGCAATTAACACTACTACAACAATCAAGTTTAATATTGGACAATAGCAAAACAACCTGGGCTGAAACAATGATGAGTTGATGACAGTCTAAACTTAAGCGTCTCGGTGCAGCCAACAACAATACGAGGGCAGGAGAAGTATTTTCATTGGCCGCCTGTCGACTGTGTACACAAGAGCGCCATCTGTTGTTTCTTTTCTGTGGATTTCTTCCAGCATCGAAGCCGCTCAGGTAAATTCCTGCAACTTCTCGGGATGCTTTCGAGTCTCTCTCTGGCAAACTCTGCCTCTTGGGATGCTGAGCCGACTCAGCCGAGGTTGGGGAAGTCTCAAGGAATGACGCTGTTGATAGTGATGATACAGGTGCTAACGAAATGTGCGCTACTAAACTACTAGTGCCACGAAAGTTCTTCATATTTCTATAGTATTATAAATATTTAGCAATTTGTTAATGTTTCAAACAGTTAGTTCAGAACTTCAGTCCAATATTGTAGTGACACCAATGACAACACGGTCCTACTTGCAACACTGTCCTCCTTACAAAACTGTCCTATTTTCAATACTGTCCTCCTTGCAACACTGTCGTACTTGCAACAATGCCCTACTTGCAACTATTGCACAGTATCCAGGGATGCACAATTGCAACAAATTCCTTCTATGTTATTGACGCAGACCAGCTTCTCATCTTCTAGTAACTAGACTTTTCCTCCCTCCATATTGCACATAATACTCCCCAGAGGAAAGTCAAGAAACCAATGCAAAACAAGAGAGAAAAATACAAAAAATACATGGAGCAGAACTGCCAACTCATCAGAATACATAGCTCCAGCCTACAACTGTCTGACAGTTATCTATTGCCATGGTTATGAGATATATGGTGATCTTCTCACTCTGTCAGCTTTTTTATTCTCCGTTACTTTCTTCGTAGAGACTAAGACAACAAGACTAATTTATTTAATACATTGTCCCAGACATTCCGAGTCATTGAATAGTATCACTATCCACAACACTTGACGGCGACTTTTTTTCTGAATTAGAATTGTTATTTCCCCCCAATTTTCAAGAAAAGCTCAAATATAACTCAAGTGGGCAATGTGTCCAAGCAAGTCAGGCAGCGACAGACACTGGCAACGTTGATTTCACATTAAAGTTTGAAAAAACTTCTATGAATAAACTCTTATTGTAGTACGTTAAGGTTTTGCAAGATAATATACATAAATTTATAAATTTTATCTTTCTCCACAGGCTCCACTTGAACGACTGGAAGATACAAGAATTTTAATCAAACTTCACTTATTGGTGAGCTCATTTAACCTCCCAATTATATCCAGTAATAATGTGTATATCAAATCAGAAATTCAGCATCCAACCTTCTTGTAACACAAATCTAAAGGAAACATCTCCCTGAAGGTTACCAATGTTGCTAGCTCTTACTGGTATTAACATTTATAGGCTTTATAACACTTCCTTATCAGAAGTTAGTTAACATGCCTTGGGATTGGCATGTTGGGGATGGACCAAATCATCTGAATGTTGTTTTTGACATACTATGTGAATACTTGATCAAACAGGAGGCATTTTTAATAGACTTTCTATCACTGATCACATTGAAACAAAACATGAGACATACATGAGACATAATATGATCAGTGAAGATCTAACATTATCATAATAGCCATATACACAGGTAATGCAGGATATCCCAGTGTTACCCCCATATCCATTGGTATCCATAGCAGCATAACTGCCAGCATTATCCAAGGAAATGACCAATTCACATCTGGTACAGCTGTCTCTTGGGGGCTAGCCATCCTGAACCACTTCTAACATGGTTCTAAGCACTCCACACATTTCATGGGGTGCAATCAACTGAGGAATTCTATATTCCACAGAGAATTGCTTTATGAAGAGGGTACCTTGATTAAGTACCCTCATACCTTCTAAGTATACAGTACTATCTGTCAGTACCCCATATGTACACCTATCCACTTCATACATGTAGCAGTAGCCTGGTGATGCCAGCAAATGTACCTCTTTCATTATAAAGGTATTGAAGTACTAGAAGTTGTCAATTTCACCAAGCTTTCAGTACAGCCACATGTATTTGAGTTACCTTTCACATAGTGATTGAAGGTATATGACATGTATCCCATCTGGTACCTAATACTGCCAGTCATAGCATGAGGAAGCAATAAGTGGAGGAACGGATCAGGATATCATGGAGATCGGAAAATATTTCCATGAAACATTGCTTAAGGCATCAGAAAACCAAAAGCGCATTCGGTATTGTGATTTAAACGCAAAATGCTGCCATGGACATGTAGCATTTAATGTACAGATATGTGAAAGGGACTCATTGATTTTCAGCTGACATTTATTGATAGCACAGGGCCGGGTTGCAACTTATTATGGAAAACATTGAGAATGAATGCTTTTTGAACATTATAGGATATCGCGAAGGCCAGCGAATTGCCAGCGAATTGGCAGAAAATTGCTGAAAATTTGCAGAAAGTCGCTTGCGGGCAGGTAAATCAGGCAAAAAAGTTGTACAAAAAGCAATAAAAAGTTCCAGGAAATTCCCGATTATAAGGTTCTGGTGTCACGGCTGGAGATTAGGGTAACAAGGAAACCATGAAAAATGCCATAAAGTGGGGCTAGAGGAGAGCTTAGATAAAGCGGCCTAGATAACACACTGTAAATACTATTATCTAAACAGAAGCAATGACCTAGATTCGGGGTATAGATTAGCACCCCTCCCACTCCATAGCATGGAGCCAATAAAACAGCAGTATGCAGTCATGTTGCACTGATCGGTTACATTTGCACTGAACACTGTTACATCTGCTACTTGAAAATGCTACATGCATGACCTTCCATACCTCTTCCAATCCAATTGCTCAGATATTTCACTCCTTTTTGCCTCTCTCTGCCTCTTTTTTCACCTCTTTTTACCTCTTTTTTCTCTATTTCTGCCTCCTTTTTCACTATTTAGCTCTATTTCTACCCATTTTTTCATCACAAACACCACTTCTTTCACGACTTTGTGTATACTTTTTCTCCTCCTAATCTCAATACAATCTAGCCCCAATCTATCTACAATCTAGCTACAATTTATCTACAATCTCAAGTCTTACATTGTAGTAATTGCATTCAGTGAATTATGCACACTTCACATTTAAACAATGTAAACAAATAAACAGAGACATAAACAAGGAAGCTTGAAAGACAGAAAGGAGAAATCAATTAAACAAACAGGGCAATTGAAGTTATCATTTGGTTACACCACACTCCAATCTCTGCAATGATAAGATACTGCAACCAAAATATTTACTCAATACATCAGAAGTATATATCAATGGTAATCAATGGTAATCAATAAATAAAGATAAGTCTAGTTTGTGAGAACCAAAACGAAAGTTGAAAAAGAAAACACCACAGGTAGGGACTCCCTACTAAGAAGCACAATCTAAAGTATTGAATACATTACTATGAAATGTACACTTCAAATTAACAACACAATATATGATAGGATTTGGAAGTTAATCAAAACTAACAAAGCCATGTCTAGTTACAAATTATCAAGCCTATTTTCATCCTTATCTTCAGATGTTATCACTAAAATAATGTAAAACAGATGGGTGAGATAGCTCACTAGTGAGTCATGGCAATAGTCAGTAGATACTTTCAACATTCTATTATGATCCTGGTATACCACAAAATGAGAGGTTCTAAAACAAAACTTAGCAAATATGAGAGATTCAGTAGCTTTCAAGCCATCAGAGACATTATGAATCATTGAAAGGACCAAATCAAATACATGTACTGTCGATCAATCAACTTTTAGGATTTTACTAGAGAGTGATCTTTGAGTTAGTGTTTTACGCCCAATCAGCGCCAGTGTGGGCTATTCAGAGACAAACTAAGGATTTACTAGAAATACAGTGTATGTTCACTATACGCTGTGATTAATTTGATAATCTAAATTTTACACAATGTACTTCATAATTGTCTTGCATGAACATTCTGTAGAAGTACAGTGCAAGACAGACCCCTTAAACCTACCATCAGGTACTTATCATGTACAAATTAACTCAAAAGTAACAAAGCACATGACTCTAACAGACTAACACCGACTCGGCCTTGGCCTAAGATTACCCGAAGTCTCAATTTGACCATAGAGTGACCAACACCGAACAACTCCTGTGATGCAAAAAGCCAAAACTCCGAAAAGGTTAAATCTTTAAGAGCATGGTACCAGTTGGCATTTGGAGAAAATGTTCACTTTTCAATGAGTCAGAAGTTGGTACTCTACACACAGTAGCATTAGTAGCAGAAAGGTGTGTTCACTTAATTAGTGCTACTCTTAAAGGTCAACTAAACAGGAGCAAGGATGGCAAGGATGCATGTGAATCATATGATATTGGTAACAGGCTAACAGTAAGTGCATCTACAATGATTGTAGCATGTAGGAGCATGTATGTTAAATTATGTACAGAGATAAGAGCTACTACATGTCTGTCATATTGTCTGTAGTTACCTGTTAAGTATTGCAGTTTGATATTTTGAAAACAAAACATAATGCAGATTTCTTGACTCTTAAAGAACTTGGACATGTTGTAAATGCAATAATGAGTAAATTCTTTGCGAAAACACTTTATCTTAAGCAGGTACCTCATTTAAATTTTAAGATACAATGTGATGATTATTTCCTACACCTACATTTAGCAAGTAAGGAGGCAAGATTGCTGAAAAGCAACCAAAATTGGAACAAAAGCTGAAGCAAAATTCACAAAACAACTGCATTTAGCCATTTTATGTATACACTGTATGACTATGATATCATTGATAAGTCCCCATGTGTTATGGGGTACTGTTGTGATGCTATACATTCCAAATATTAAAAGCATCCTGGCAATTTAAATGAGTCAATTTGAGTAAATAATCACGAAATCAAGTCAAAATGACTTCATTAGCAGTTCTAACCAGGAGTGACTGCACACTGACTAGTCTATCCCACAGTTAACTAAGTGGAAATTGTTGCATTCCAGTCATTAATCAAACAGGGGGAGATAACAGAGACCTCCTGTGGGGACCAGACTGTTTGCAACTTTGATACTGATCACCCTAGCCCCAGTTATTGGCTAAATGTAGCAGTCCCCTGCTATGACCATGCTTCTAGCCTTCTGGACCATTACCAGTATCATCTCTGTATCACCTCTGTTTATTTTATCATCTAAGTTTCATCAGGGGTGTAAAGTACTTTGGAGTCTGTGAAGATAACAGCTTTCACTGACTTGAGACTTTTAATAACATTGTCTTAACAGTGTCTTTCAGTTGTAAATTAGCTACACTGTTACATTTGATAGTATAGATAGTTTTAGATACTCTGATATAATGCAGAGATAACACTATTTGACAAGTATCAACCCTCTCCATTACAGATACAGAGCTGATACAATGCCAGTTAGTGACTGAAGTTGAATTGTGAATGTAATACATGGAATAGCCAAATAGCCAGTATTATCATGTCAGACTCGGTACATATCTGAAACTGACAATGTCATAATGTGACCAACAAAATAAAATGCTGTTTTAATAAGAAGTAACATTACAGAAAAGATTCACAGACCTCAAGTTCAGCTACTTCCAAATGAAACACAGCAATATAATATTACAGTAGGTCAAACTTTGACATAAATAATAATCTTCTTTTTTTCACTAACTATTTTTCTATCAACTGATATCAGTTGTTATGAAGTGATTTTTCTTCCCAGTGCCTGGTGAAACCACTCACCACGTGGAAGTTTTTCTAAAAATTGTGGTAATAATCCGCAATATTAAACCAGACTTGACATGGCAATGGCATTTTAATCTATTGTAGTTTGGTCTAAATATATATTTTATCACATTAAGGAAATAAGGTCATGATTAGGGAAATAATAATAACAATTTCACAGCAATCAAGGAAAACACATCTAACCTCTCTATAATTTATATTTCATTCTAGCCAAAAAATGTTTTGTATGTCAAATGTAAATGAAGTCAACCAGAGACCACACCTCTTATAATTGTTCCACAGGTGAAGACTGATGGGAGCTGGGCCACAAATGGATTGCTAAAAAAATCTGTCATTAATTTGATAAAATATTCTAAGACAAATAAAGAATTGGCTAGAGTAATTAAAGCATACAACCGATAAACTATTATGAAAAGAGATCTAAGTCATAAGCTGCCATCAATTGCTGAAGACTAACCATAATCCTCGGAGAGACTAACTGAACTGAATGAAAGCTAGTGACTGCAAAAGTAGGGTCTTTGCCGTAAGGGAAATTCTTGAAAACACGTGTAGCAGAACGAAACAGAAAGAATCGCAGAGTAAAACATGTAAAAGGGCAACACCCTTCGCTGACCAGCCAGGTATGTGATGAGACCACTTCCACCAGTTGGTGTTCCACTGGTGTTCCAAGGATGCAACTGTAAAGGTCAGAGGAAAGCTCTAAGCTGCAAGTGGCTATCCAATGCTATCCCAATGGTCCCTATGGTATTCCAGGAAGACAGTCTACATGGTCTAGCAGATTGAAGATTCCCCACTTCATCAAAAGTTCAGCCAAAGAGAAAGGGTTCATCCCTAAGCAGGCCACTGAATGGCTATGCAATGCACTCAACACTAACCAGCAGCCCAGCACACTGACAAATTCCAATTGATGGATATTTGCAGATGATCTATTCAATCACAAATACGTAAGAAACCGTTTCTTGAATCAATTTAAAGTTCAAAGTGCACTGACTTCTTGTGACCACCAGTACATGTACAGTAATCTGATCAATTGAACCAGGTGATGAATTTAATCACAGTTTCGTCAAGTATTATGCAACAAACAGTTTCTTCAACCAATTTATTTAAGACACTAGCCTACAGATCAATTCTTTAATACAATACCCTGATATCTGAACAAGACTTTTTCCAAGTACGAATAAGTCATTTTTAGTAAAATGACCAATGCCCAAACTTTGAAGGATGTATCTGGTGATCAGCATGTTATCATCCTTTTTCAGAGTCTAAGAATTGGTCATAACATTAGCATATTTTACACTGTCAACAACGCTGCACAAAGAAAAGCCCTATCATCATTCCAATAACAACCCCTGGTCATTTAGGCTCACTCCAGTATTCTTCCCTCCAGCTGGTACTGGATGCTCGAAGAACAGTGATGGATCACCAACAGACCTGACCAGAGGAAGGGCCAAAATTAATTAGAAGTAGGCAATAGAGCAAGTCTTTCTCCCAGTATTCACAATCTCAGTTATAGACAAAGAATATCTCTCCTTCCTTAAAGTCTCAATCAAGTCGAAGATCAGATTCAAGATCTAGAACTTAAAGCGACACAAACTCATTGGGTACCGCCCAGCAAACCATCTCAAGAAAAAATCAACTCAATATAATACGAGTGAATTCCAACAGATCAAACACATTCCGAACAGTAATTTGCATACATGAATCAATTGCTCCATCGAACACGCAGTTGATCGAATAGTCAAAATACCACACAGACCAATGAACTGCTATATCGAAGTACTGACCATTAAGTTAAGGTCAGGCAATCGCATTAAGAAATGAGTTATGGTTTGACATTCAACGAAGCCAAAGTTCATCGAACTGAATCTCAGGTAATCAGAGTCAAATAATTACAGAAACCCTGGCAGCAGGATTAAGTAGAATTCTCAAAATATCAATCGAGATTTCTAATCTCCGAACTTCAAAGGATCAGCACAAGACGCCATTATTCATTGAGAATTGAAAAATCAAGAAGGTCACATCATAAAAATTAAAATCGTTGAGTCAGGATAAAAGTTATAAATATAACCATCAAGTATTAATACCTTCTTTGACAAATGACAATGATTCAAAGTGCCAAAAGAAATTTTTAATTTGGAACTGGTCCTGAATGACTCCAGATGCATGTAGTTTTTCAACAAAATTGATCAACATCCTACTCAGCTTCAAGTTTTCTGGACAGTCGAAATCCAATGAAGTCCCAGATATTGTTGAAGGAGGCATGCATGATCATTATTGATAAATAACTTCAAATAAGCATAAGTGAGTAACAAGGACATTCTTGGTATTTTGGTTTTCAACGGTGTGACAAACATTTTTGGAAGTGTGAGACAAACATGACTGGAGTAGAAGTGTATAAACGTTCACTGTCAATAACTTCACTGTTTGATTAATCCATATGAACAGTCCCTCTAATATCACATTTAAGTGTCTTGAATAAACAATAATATTAGCCCTAAAGCCAAACAGACATGATCAACCCAACAAGTCACAATGCTATGAGGCTAAGGCAGTGTCATCCAAAGTGACATTGTGACAAGCAAGGATACCAACAGTCACACCATGCACAGCAGCTTCAAGGGGACAATGTGATGTGATCCAGAGGCTGAACCCTAGGAAGCTGACATTGGCTAGGGATATATGACAATTGAGGAAACAGTAAAATACGTAGCAAGGGTAATGTTTGTGGATCATAATGACATTAATGACAACCATCATCCTATGAGATTCATTAATGACAGATCCAACAGAGATGACATGGCATTAGATGCATGAGGTGCAAGATCAAGGATCACCACAAGACTGTCATGAGAATGGTTCAAACAAATGTCAAATCCTTGAGGTGACAGCGACTCAGCGAGGTGACAAGTGCTAAAGGGAGACTTTTATAGAGACTTACCAGAGTGGGCAATGACACCATTCTGGACAGAGCCACATGCCATCTTCTTAAGCTTGGAGGGGCTGGTGTCCTGTTGTTTTGCTGCAGCTTTCCTCTTTTGCTGCTGGGCCTGCAGATGGCCCTTCAGTTTGATCTTGCATAGGCTGATCTTGGAGAGTTTTGGGGACTGCAGTAGCATGGCTGAGCCGCTTACACCTTGGGCAAGTCCGGTGGCGATTCCGGCGGGTAGCCCTGCGGTGGCCAAGGGCTCGGCCTTTACCTGACACTTTGGGGAAGCCGTGGTGAAGTCCTGGGAGCCCCCAGTGCCCGTCCCTTCCTCCTCAACAAGCTCCAGTACTCCTGCAGTTCATGCCAAGTCATCCAACTATCTCCTATACTTCCATCAGCTTACCTACAACTCAATGACTCCCCGAACCCTCTGCTGTACCTCCAGCTGCCCAGCTGCTCAGCTGCTGCTTGCACCCCATTGGCTACCCCATTTCTAGGAAGCCTCCACCCCATGGGGGTACCAGGTAGCTGGACTTGGAGTAACTCCTGCTGAAGAAACCAGTCCCACTACACAAGACTGCATGGGACCTTACCTGCCTGTATCCAAACACAGGGTAAAATGCAGAGGACTTGAAACTTCAAAGGATGACTTCAAACAAGATGTTGCTGAGGGATTGATCAGGGATTGATCACTTAGTAAAGTCTCCTTAAGGACTTCATCAACTAACAGATCAAACAGGACCTGTCATCACAAGAACAATCCCTGGGTCCTATCAGTCAAGTCATGCCAATCAGTACACCAAATGAGCCTTGGCAACTGAATCATAGTGATTGACCCTTCATATACATACTTTAGATCTAACTTCATCACTTTTCATCAATGAAATAATTTCTGACATGCGAATTGAATTTAAACCTTCAAGTTCCATGAAATCATAATTCTATTCTTTTAGTGTAGCTGAAACGTTTTCATCGACCAAAGTTGTCCAGCACCTGAATTGGTGATACTGTTCAACTTTTAGCGAGCAAACAAGATGGGGAAAAAGTAGTCACTGCCTCACTGGTAGTCAGTCACTAAATTTTCACCACACCTTTTCTGAAAACTTCACTAACTTTCACAGCTTATCAGTTTTGAACAGTCAGCAAAAGCACATGCCACAAGAACAACTTTTGCCTGAGAGTTGGGCAGTTTACAAGTGAAGGGATTAGTTGAGTGGTAAGTTGACAAGAAGAGGAACTGTTCAAGAATTGTTCAAGATTACAGGACTTCACTCCACTAGATAGATACTACACAAGCCACAAGATGTACAGGAATTACTGGGATATGTGAAGGATTCCAGTGCAGGAATGCAGCACTATTACATTTCAGAAAATTTGGGAAAATGGGGGGAAAAAAACGGTTCAGAGACAAAGACTAAAGTTCTACAATGAAGAACGGTTTCTTTAAAGTTCCTAGAAATCTGAATTGAGCAAAGATTGTACTCAGGGAAATATCTTGTGACGAGGGAAGGAAACTGGTACAGAGATTGAGACTGGAGTTCTACAATGAAGAACAGTTCCTTTAAAGTTCCTAGAAATCTAAATGAAATGAGTTGCTCTGAGCACTGCACTCAGGGAAAGAGGGTTGTGGTTAGATGACGATAAAGAAAGGTATTAAAGAAACTGAAATAAAACACAGATCTCTTACAGCTACAGTACAACGTCTTTAAACCTTAAAAGTCCCCAGAAATGTGAATGGACTCAAGGCAATGAAGGGGTTGTGGTTGAAGGCTGAAACAGCAGTCGAAGCTGATGCTGGAGACTGTGGGATCCTGCAGCTGATGGAAGAGTCTACTTGCTCACAACTTGAGAAACAACTTCAGGTAGGGGATGGGCTAGTACTGCTGAGGCTGCTGGTACTGCTGCTGTTGCCAGGGGCAGACATGAGACTTGCAGGGATGGGTGACTGGAGAAATAACTCTCTACAAGTTTGTCAATAATGCGGGGAGCTCTATAATTTCATGTCCCATTGGACTTGATATCCTGGAGTCAAGCCAATGTCTGAAATCATGCCTCCTTATTCCTTGGACTTAATGGCTGTTCTAACAGATTTATTATAAGTTCATTTTTTTATTCGTACTGTATACTGTACTTACAAACTTATAATTTCAACTTCAGCAAAAGTTTAAAGTGTAGATCCACATGAAATTATCAAACATAGTTCCTTGAACTGAATACTATTTTATAAAGTACAAAAGTGAGTCCGAATAGAGACATTGTTTGAGTACAATATTTCAACCTTTATTTGGTCATCTTCAGGTACATAATGAGAGGGAATATTGGTAGAGGAAGGTTATCACACAGATAACCAATATTCCCTCTCATTATGTACCTGAAGATGACCAAATAAAGGTTGAAATATTGTACTCAAACAATGTCTCTATTCGGACTCACTTTTGTACTTTATTATTTGAAATTATTCAGTGGAACATATGGATTTTGAATACTATTTATTAAAGAACAATCCCCGGTCATCCCCCCCCCACACACCTCCCAAAACTTTTCCACCCCTGCCAACTGCTGATGCTGGCACGTGGATGCCCCTACTGCTGCTCACTGTAGCTCCTGGTCCTCGTTAATCAAGCATCTTACTTTCAGCAGTCAGGAGTCAGGACATAGCAGTGCCCACATGCTGGAGATGCTGCATGCAGCTAAACCAGCCAGCTCAAACCAGAGAGGGCCAGAGAGGGGGTCTGACTGTCCAACAACAGCCCTTTGATCTTTGACAAACTTATGACCTCCCTCTGACCCAATTAATTATCCCTCCTGACCTAGTTTTTTGTTTGCAGCTCAAGGTATTTTTTAGCTGACCCTCATTTAAGAGACATAGGTAGGCTATACAGCAATAAGGTCAACCAAAATTCAAAATTGGCATTGACCAATTAATAATGAATGAGTACTGAGCAATCATGACAGCGCTTTTCAATTGATTTTTATGATGAAAAAAAAATCAAATCAAATGACGAAACAGAATTTTTATCAAATTAATTCAATGAAATCAAAATAATTTTTATGCCTTGTCTTAAATCAAGCTACCATGGTCAGCAATACTATTGTTACATAAAAACCCTAACACATGTCAGGACTGTCGACTCGGATGCCTGTTGTTTCTTGAAAATGTCTCAAATGCTCCAGCCTCAGCGAATAATCGCAGAATATGTTAGGTTGGATCCGGATACATGATATCCATGTACCATCTCAACCGAAGTCCATTATTGTATCGTGTCGAACAAGCATTGAGTCAATGATGAAGGTGTGCCAACAGATATGTTTTCTGACCCACATACTGAAAATACCTCCACTCAAAAATACAACCAGTTACCCAACTTTCAAGTAAGTTGACCATGGTTCGACCTACATTTCAAGATGATCAACCACACCATAGAGGTATTATTTAGAGCTCTATGACCACACTGACATGTTTTTCTCATATATTTCCTTTCCACGTACACATGTTCTTTCAGGCCACTTCTAGGCAATGCCCTGCAACCCTGCAACAGGCCAGGGAGTTGAGAAAGTAGCTGAGGCACTGACAAGGACAGCTGCCCAGGGTCCATGACTGACACTTCAGCTGATAGCCACTGATATAGAGCTGGCCCTGGTGCACTGCATGGGTGCTACACCTTCATAAATTGATAAAATGGCTAGGGTTGCATCTCTTGTATTTCAACAGGTGTCACTGTTACCTGTAGCAGATAACTTCATCCACTTTTTTTATGAATCTGGGCAGCATATTCCTCCTAAAACTAGGTTGGAAGACTCCCTCCATCATACACTTGAACATGTTTGATTCCTCCAATCTTTTCTGAGTCTGCTCACTCCAGAAAGTATATATAAACAATTTCCATAAATCAAAATTATCACAAGTGCATAAAAACATCATTTTTTACAACCTTCTCACAAAAAAGTTAAAGATTTCCGCGATTGACAAAAATGTTACTCAAAAATGATACTTCAAAACAAATATCAATAAGCAAAGTACAAAAACAGCCACATGATCACACAAACATACAAAATATGGATCAAATATCACTGCGATATCACGGTACCACCCCTAAGTCACAATAAAATACAGCTCACTGCATAAACGAAGTATAAGTTTGTTTTCATTGCACAGCTGTTTTGCCATCTGTCAATCAGCATTCAGCTAGACTAACTAATTTTAATTTTTAAAAGTTCTTGGCTTCCTGCCACCCAGAAATATCAAAAGGTGTTCCCCCTATATATCATCCTTAGCTCATCCTAAGCCAAGCGACAGCCGCACAGACAGCGTATGCCATGGGGTATTCGAATCACTATCCATCAGTCCAACTTCAAAAGTACAATATGAAAGAGTGCCAAAACAAGACATGGTTATTCTGCTTCAGTGATCAAGTTGTAAGCCTCAATTTATACAGAGGTGTATCATTGCGGCATCAGGTTGCCCTGAATGATCAACTTTGACAACGCTAAGGAATACTTCGTAAGCAACTCAAAGTGAGTTTAATATCTCATTATTTCCATACCTGAAATAGGAGATAAAAATATCCCTTCAAACAAGGATCAAACACCCAGGGTAGGTGTGCCATCAAGTAATAAGTTATCTTATTATTGGCAATTTTAGGATAAGGAAAATTAAACAGCTCAGCAAAAATATACACCTCTCTTGAAATCCTGACACTTCAATTATGAACAACTTCTTCCTTATCGATAAAAAGAAGATGAAGGAAACTTTATTTAAAGTCGGAATTGCTGTCTTCGAGCTGTCTTCTCCTCAATGTAAGACCAGAGAAGACGTTATAAAATTATATTATTCCTAATTTTGCTTACACATTTTAAATTTCAAAAATGGCATACTGTGCATGATACAGTAGTTCAAACAAGGTATGCATTTATTGATGGCACAAACTGACATGAAGTCACTGAAATCTGGAACTTCAAAAAAGCTACCATCATTTATTCAATCTATACAGCTGTTTTACTACCGCTGTCCATAAATTTGAGGGCCTTAAGGCACCTGGATGTTTGGTGCGATCAGTCTTTTGGTTTGGTGCTTCACATGTGTTTGCAGCATCCGACCTTTGTGTTTTGCCCTGGGAAGTTGTGATGCGAGATGTATCAGTCTTTCGGTGCTTTAATCTTAGGTGTTTTGACTGTTTTCTGTTGTTATGCTATTGGCCAGAACTTGATGGGGTCTGATGGGCCCAACCCCTTTTCCACACACCAAGTTACCAACTGATCTGAGATCTGAAACTTTGAAACCTGACTAGTCCGGTAGCCAGTCACAGTCCAGCAAGTGAACAACAACAGCTCAACAACTGCTGTGACTTATCTGCAGTTGGAGTGAAGTTGACTTGCCCGGACGGTTAATCAGCTTAATCTTCTCATCACTGGGGTTCACTATGGCTTGCCGCTGCAGTCTTCAGCCACCGCAACCACTTTGTGCAAACTTTCCAGGTTCCTCTAAGTCGAAACAGACATACCGACTCACCGAGGTTTCCTTCAGCAGCTCGGGTAGTAATAAGGCTTGTTCAGGTCCTACCAAGCACAGGTAAGGCCAAACATAAATGAATTTTTAGCTTCTCGGATTGATCGACTCAACAGATTTTCAGCCTACGACAAAATGATTAAGCTTACGCACAATTTTACTTAATTTGATAAAAAAAATTCAAAAGGTTCCTCAAGAAGATCCGAGAGCTAAAAATCAAGTATGTCTGTCCTACCTATAGGCCCTTACCTCAAAATCACCTGTGACTCGCCCAGTTCAGTTCAAAGCCGCTGCCTTCAAGTCCCTTGTTGTTTAAGGCTTGTTATTCTGGGAAACAAAATGCCAACAGCTTACAAAAATATAACTTACTCCAGTATTTTTCACTGTTTTTCTTTTCCCTCCTTCTCAATATAGCCCAGAGAATGCAAAGCTGTGGAAAGAGAGAGCTGTCCTAATACATGTATACATCATGAAAGGTTCATCTGTGTTTTATGCACTAAACAACATATGTTCACTCACTTCACTGTGATTGTACGACTGACTCCACAAATCCCAAAACCTACATTGTAAACATCTTGTGTGATTTGAAAAGAACACCTTCGCTTTGCCTTGTATACCATCTATACAATTGCAAGTACTTTTGAATTCTGACAAATGAATTTTTGCTATTTTTTTGTAACTTTTTTTTTATATTGTGACTAGCGTGCATCTACTTGTATCACACAATCAGCAATTTCAGAAACAAACAGCAGTCAGCAGTTTGAATGAGCCCGATCGAATTTCTTGTAAGTAAATAAGTAGATTCAATGAACTTGACCTTAAGAAAAACAAATCACAGAATGACTAATAATCTCTCAAAAATGAGCAGACACAGCAAAAAAAATCAAATTCTCGAAATTAATTTGTGGATCAGAAAGACAAAATCATGATCAAAAAGGCCATGTTAAGCTGCATCTGCAGATTCAGCACAGGGCTATTGTTGTGCATAATAAACAGTGCCTTAATCTGCAAGATATTTGTCATCATTTAAAATATACAAGCCAATAGAAGCCATTCGTCTATCAAAGCAAACAAATGTATAAGCCATGCTGACTTGTATACCATTCCACAATCATAGGCACAATGCTGGAATATATAAGTGTAATAGTGTTGGCAGCCTGCTGGGTCTGGCCTAAGATAAATACACAGGCAAATGACAAACTTCAGGGAGGGGTAAACCCAATACTGGGGGTTTCCTTTATCAAGAGAAGCATCAAAAGACAATTGAATAGCCATGAGGACAGCCTTGTTCCTGGAACCATGCAAGAACAGTGAGAGGGAGACTGGTGTTTATTGACATAATGCTGAAGATCTACTTCTTCTACCCTACCAGGAACAGTACAACACCCCCTTCCATCATAACCCCCTATAACATGCTAGTGCTGAATGGGTGCTGCAACCAGGTTCTCCCCCAAACAAATATATGCCTGCAAACAGTGCTAAGCAATCAGCTCCCTTCTGAAGTTCATCAGCATCATCTCCCTACCTCTGTATTATGTCCTAACATTGGTATCATCTCCATCTATATCATCTCCTTTCCTCTGTATGACTGTACCATCTCCTTTTCTCCGCTCATCTCCCTCTATATCTTCTCCCTCCACTGTATCATCTCCCATTCCGGTATCATCTGTCATCCCGGTATCATTTCCCTTCCCTCTGTATCATCTGCATTTCTCTGTATCTTCTCCTTTCCCCTGTACCATATCTTTTGCTCTGTATCATCTTCCTTCCTCTGCATCATCTCCCTTCCTCTGTATCTTCTTCCTTCCTCTGCATCATATCCCTTCCTCTATATCTTCTCCCTCTGTATCAACTACCTTCATCTGTATCTTCTCCCTTTCTCTGCATCATCTCCTTTCCCCTGTATCTTCTCCCTTCCTCTGTATCTTCTTCCTCTGCATCATCTCCCTTCCTCTGTATTATCTCCCTTACTCTGTATCATCTTCCTTCCTCTGTATCTCCTCCCTTCCTCTGCCTCCATATCACCTTCCCTCTTTTATCAACTCCTCTCTGTATCATTCTCCTCTACTAAGTGTCATCATCCTCCCTCTGCAATCTGCTTCATATCTTTGTAACATCTCCCTTCATCAGTATCATTTCCTCAATAGGCATCAGCCCCTTTTATCATATATATCTAGTCTCCACTAAAGAATCATTTCCAATGTCGGGGTAGTCAGTATTACCTCCCCTTTTACTCTGTATCATCTCCCTCCTTTTTTCAAAATCTGTATCTCTCCACTAGACAGTCGACATTGTAAACAACATCTCCCGTCATCAGACATAACATCCCCCGCCTTGTCTCACTGCATCTCATATCTCTTAGCCGCATCTCCCATACCACATCTCCCTAGTTGCATAATTAGCTGCTTTGCCCTATCTCCTAAGCCTCTCCTCCCTCGCCACATCTCCCCTGCCACATCTCCCCAGCCACCTCTCCCTTGCCACATCTCCTCCGCCACATCTCCTCAATCCCAAGCCACATCTCCTTGGTCAAATCACCCAAAGTTGCCTTCACATCTACCTGGTCACATCTACCTGGTCACATCTACCAAGTCACATCTACCTGGTCACATCTCCGCGGTCACATCTCCGCTGCCACATCTCCCAATCACATCTCCCAACCACAGCATCCCAGTTAGATTATGCGACCACATGCATCCTAGAAATATGCAGCTACCCCATCCCAAGGGTTCCCCATGGGTCCCCCTCGGATTCCCCCACTGGATCCCCAGGCCCTGATTGGCTGGTCGTTTGTCAGTAACCAGGGGGATATGCCCACCTGAGGTTTACCCTAGCTTTCAAATCACTTAGAAGACCATAAAGCTGCAGTCTTGTCTGCCTTATACCTTCAGAATTACTCAAAATATTGCCAACAACCAGGTATTACCCTTGGTATTACCCTATAGCCCACTGTTATGATCTATTGCACGTGGTATAAGGAATTACAAAAAACCCTTCCTCACACAAGGCCGGGATGTGCTGACAACCTGATATGATTTTCAACAGCCCCCTCTTTGATAAATAAATATATCAAGTTGGAAAGTTCATACTTAAAGGTCGTGACCAACCTATCGTTCTCCCTGAACCAATCCGGGCCATTCAATATTCTTTACAAGTTTTTAGTTTACTTCTTATACTGCAATTCTTATTCTGGTAGTTACCTATCTTTCAAGCAGGAAAAAAATTAAAATCGATAAACCCAATAAAACGATATAAAAGTATGAAATTTTGAATTATCTACGACAAGCCTTAGTTGGTCAGCACAACATTCAAAGGCAAAATGCTGGTCAGCTGCAGGTTCCTTAATTGTTACAAATGAAATTTGAAAATCTGATACTTAAACGACCAGTTTTTAAATTTTCCCTTAAAATAAATACAGATGGTATGGATCCACAATTAGAAAAATTCAAGACAGACCAAAAAGGGTGGTTGGGTGATAGGGCTTTACATCCTTTACTTATGTATTGGCTAGGCCTAACAGGAGGGGCAGGGACCACAGTAATTTTTTCATAGGATGAAACATCTGTCTAAAGTGGGTCAATGGTAAAATCACAAATAGGACATACTTTTAAAACATTCATCAAAAGTATACTATTAAATATATGAGCTTTATATGTACGATAATACATGTATGCATATATTCGAAACATGAATAGGAGGACACTCATCGGAGATGAGGCACTCAAAACTTCTCTTCTGATGGAGTTAGAAAGGTAGGTCATCTCTGCTTTTTAAAAATATTTTGTTTACCCCTTCCCTCCTGAGGAGAGGCAAGTTGCATTTCTGGGGTGCACATACCAAGAGTAAAGAGAAGAAAACACACTTCTGAACAGACCATCTATCATCTCTGATTGTCTTATGTAACTAGTATTATATGCACCAGGTGTAGCTTCAGTCTGGATGTTGAGAAAAGCTCCCCCTGGTGCACACTGTACATGCTGTGCATGCTGTAGCAGGATAGTATGTGGATAGCAAGGTTCAGGATACTATGTGGACTGCAAAGTTCTTCCATTTCCTGATAAAGGAAGATTATGAAAGTTCTAAGGCTTGTCTCATAATCATGAGGGTATCTTGGTGAAAGTTACTCCATAGATCATACCAGGCCTAAAGGGAGGCAACAAATTTCAAATTTGATATCCACTCAATAAGAAAATAAACCAATGTGTGACCTCACAACTCTTACATCTGATGGGCTTTACATTCTATATTTATACACCACCTAGTGGCTGCTACCGTTGGCTAGGCTTAACATAACCGATAACAGGCAGAAAATATGGTAATGAGGCGAGGTGCGCTATTGAAACAGGTTGAAATATCTGTCCGAGTTAATACAGGTTTCCCGGGTTGGAATTAAACTCGTTTCCCGAATTAAGCAGCCCACTCATACATAACTTATAAAACTTGGCCTTGTGATAAAATGGACACAACTCATAAATCATTCAGTCACAAGACTTCACATCCGTTCTTAAGTTGTAAATAGGCAGATCAATGCCAGCCTTTCCACACACACCGCCGTCATCACATGTGCGACAACGAAATAACTTGGTCAGGAATTCTTAACCAACCACACGATGCAAATATCTTAAGTTTTCTGAAAAACAAAATATAATCAGCGACAGTGAATGACGCAAAAAGCATCCCAGTAGACAGGTGGCACCACCAAATTTACTGCACATATAGAGAGACCTCTGGTGTTGACTACACTCAGGTGTGAACTGCATCAACATAATATGAACCATAGCAAATTTTAACTGCAAATCCTTGTAAACATGCTATAAGAGTAATTTTCCAGTATATTGTTTTGTCAAAATAAACATCAAAATACATTTAAGAGGGTGTTAATAAAACAATACATTTTATAATGTCTCATATCATTACTGATCTATTTCAGTTTTCCTCTTCAGACAACAATGGACTAAAAAAATGTTCAGGCCAAAAATGTATCAATTCAGAGGGTTTTCAGATGCCCCAAATTTTGTAGTTTCTTTTCTTTTTCTAGTTTCTTCGTCTAAAACACACTGTGAGAGCCAAAAGAGTGATACCTAGAAAATCACAACAAGGAACAACTGCATTTCTGTTACACTGTTACAGATATCCTTGATACAACGGGGATATTTATCATATTTTCATTTGGAGTTTACAGGCAACATAAAAATCCCATCTACCGTATTGGGGGAAACGTTTATCGTTGAATTAAGAAGGAAGAAAACATTATTATCTTTATTTATGACTACAATATATATTATATACATACGGAAAAATTGTATGTCCCCACGTCAATTTTACTGATCATTCTGCAAAAATCTGGTCTCTAATTCAGCAAAAAGCAGCTGATTATAAGCAGATCACAAGGACCAATTCATAATAGACACACAATCACTATTTCTTCATCATGACATTTTTTTGCAAAAAGAAAACTTCCCAAGGACATAAATAATTATATAATATATAACTGGCATCTCAAAATGTATGTGTCTTTCTGTCCATTTTTTCGAGGTAAATTAATAAATAGAACGTATTTACCACAGACAGGCTGCTAACTATAATGTCATGTTCCATATATTTCTGTGTCAATATGAAAAACTTTTCTTTTTCATCAGCAAATTAAAATTAATAGGTCAAAGTATTACTGTACTTATCTAAAATATATTTCAGAAAATTAAGCTACACCTTCACATTTGTCTCATATCATTACTGATCTATTTCAGTTTTCCTCTTCAGACAACAATGGACTAAAAAAATGTTCAGGCCAAAAATGTATCAATTCAGAGGGTTTTCAGATGCCCCAAATTTTGTAGTTTCTTTTCTTTTTCTAGTTTCTTCGTCTAAAACACACTGTGAGAGCCAAAAGAGTGATACCTAGAAAATCACAACAAGGAACAACTGCATTTCTGTTACACTGTTACAGATATCCTTGATACAACGGGGATATTTATCATATTTTCATTTGGAGTTTACAGGCAACATAAAAATCCCATCTACCGTATTGGGGGAAACGTTTATCGTTGAATTAAGAAGGAAGAAAACATTATTATCTTTATTTATGACTACAATATATATTATATACATACGGAAAAATTGTATGTCCCCACGTCAATTTTACTGATCATTCTGCAAAAATCTGGTCTCTAATTCAGCAAAAAGCAGCTGATTATAAGCAGATCACAAGGACCAATTCATAATAGACACACAATCACTATTTCTTCATCATGACATTTTTTTGCAAAAAGAAAACTTCCCAAGGACATAAATAATTATATAATATATAACTGGCATCTCAAAATGTATGTGTCTTTCTGTCCATTTTTTCGAGGTAAATTAATAAATAGAACGTATTTACCACAGACAGGCTGCTAACTATAATGTCATGTTCCATATATTTCTGTGTCAATATGAAAAACTTTTCTTTTTCATCAGCAAATTAAAAGTAATAGGTCAAAGTATTACTGTACTTATCTAAAATATATTTCAGAAAATTAAGCTACACCTTCACATTTGTCTTTTTTTTGCCAAGAATTCATAAGGAAAAATTTGCCACAAAACCACAACTCATAATATAGGTCAGTAAACACAGTTTACAAGAAAAACAAAAATAACTTTTTTTTCATGGTTTTCCATGAACATTTTCACAACAAGTGGAGCATGACCACAGCATGTATCAGAGACAATACCACAAACATTTCATTTTAACAGCTCTAATTGGAAATGATCATGATTATAAGGCTTTCAGTGCTTTTCCTAACCATAAGCCACACTCGCATTTGCTAATGTATCCATAGGCAAAAAGCACACTGGATTCTTTGGGGGTCCAGCGACATCTACCGTATTTTATATAATCTAAATTTGATACTATATATGTCAAATTAAATCACCTGAAAACCATAGATTTTTCAATGTTTTTTTTTTTAGCTCGTCATCACCTGCTCGAAGTTTTAGCCTCTTTGCCTGAATTTTGAGCTTTTCCCAAATATTTGCCCCCCCCCCCCTCGGTACGAATACGAATGCATCTTCAATATCCAATGTTTTGGAATTGCATATTTTGGCTGCAAATCAGCAGCACATGTATGCATCTCAATCAAAATTTGCCATGGGGCTAAGGCCAAACTAGCTTAATCTTTAGCTTCTCAGATTTTCTCAAGGCACTTTTTCTGGGGTCGGTTACCTCCCTTTGCGCTTGGTAGGACGGAAAAAAAGCTGTAATCTTCATTCTTACCATGTAAAAATTGTGGGTTTATGAGCTCAATTGTTTTTTGTAGGCAGAAAATCTGTTGGGACAGTCGATCTGAGAAGCAAAAAATTTATTATTTCTGGCCTAATGGCAGTTTAGTCCTAGGAAAAAGCACTGTGAAGCCAGTCAAGCAAGTCAGAATTTATCAACTGAACTGTTGAGTACGTGTTCTGATGTCCTGATGAAATAAAATCCCTTAATTTTTTATCTCTCACAATGCTTGGCTTAAGTTGGTGAAATAGATGCAAGTTAGTTATTTTTGGCTACAACTCGGTAAAAAAAAGTTTTCATAATTTCTTCAAGCCAGATTCAGACCAATTATTATTTTAGTAACTGGTTAATGACCTGCTAAAGCAAAACAATGTTTAGGTAAGATTTACATGTTGTTTCACAAATACCAAAAAAAATCAAGAAGTACAGGTGATCACCATTTACAGCAAACAGGCCTCCCAGCCCCTTGCCACGAAAATATAGGCAAAAAAATAGGCTCCCTTTCCAAAATATAGGTTTTTTACAGGTCTGAAATGCTTTGAAATAGGCTTTATAGGCCATATATTAAGCAAATCAACGACAAAAATTGTCAAAAAAGAATGGTTGCTTAATACCAGTCAAAATCACTTCAATTTTCATTATGAAATATATAATAATTTTTCTATCACGGTATCACCTTTGATAAAAATATATTGTTTACAACTTCATTTATGGAAAATGTTGCTCACCTGAACTTTACCTTATTCATTGAAACACTTGTATCAGAAGACAGAAATCTTGAAATCCCCAAGGACGAAAAAAGGAAACTCACCTACAAAAAGAAAAAGAAACCATTAATGCAACAATCATAATCATGGTTAATACAGTTTAAAAGATTCTTGTTTTTTACATATAATATTAATAATTAACTTCCATTCCTATATTATATGCTCGATTATAATTAGCCTCGATATATCAAAAGGCTAAAGATACAGATTTTTGGTGAGTATTGATTGACTTCAAGTCACTGACTTGAGACATATCTTGGTGCATTGACAGGACAATAAGTGCTCACTTTTCAAGCCAAAAACTTACTCTGAGCAGCTGAGGCTCAGTCTCATATATATTTGAGTTCATGCTTACGAGAGTAGTTGACTTAGTTAGAAAACTGGGTCACCAAAGAAAACAAAGCACACCATGACAGCAATCTGCTGAGTTATCTTAAAAAATAGGCCTACTAACTTCATATCTTATCAAAGTACAGGAGTGTTCCTGCATATATAGCTGTGAGATTTTTTGCAGAACAAAAGCATTTATGGGTCTTAATATACGTGCCATAATGCCAATAAAGAGGGATTATGACCACTAATTTGGCATAAACTTCTAAATTGTTTAGTCTTTTGAGTTTTGGAACATACCGAGCCAATTAAGTCTAAAGCAATGCAATATGCTTGCTGACATGCAAAATTGGAAATCCATCAAATTGTTCAAGCTGTTCAAGCTGCGCGAAGCCAATATTTTAATTGTTTGCAATCGTATTGGTCCAGGTAAATTGCACCAAATTGGAAGAAACATCACCACACCTACCAAGATAGTGTTATGAGTCATGTTTCTGATTCAGCTTCAAGGCAATCAAGCTCTGACAACAGCAGTCAAACTCAAAAGTGAGAAATGAATAGGAACTTGAAGCAATCCAAGGGTGTCAAATTGTTATTACCAACTCTAAACAAAAGGCCTCAACTTTTTTATTACAGCACTGTAAAGTCGGTAGCTATCAGTATCACATAGCATCAGTGCTTGCACTGAACCAGGAATAGAAATCTCTAAGAGTCAGAATACACAAAGATTTGTAAGAAGTTGTCAGTCTTGACAACACAGACAGAACCTTTATTTCAGCTTCCAAATAGCTTAACTGGCATGCTTGTACTATGCACAACAGATTGGCCGCATGCACAGTATATTTAAGGGTAAAAAAGGAGGGAAATTTACAAAAACAACACCACTTGTCAACAGAGAAAAATGAGGGAAATGGCACTGGGCGCAAATTGGGCGAGGAAGCGGCAGGTGAAAATGGCTGCAAACAACGCTGCTACAAAGCTAACAATCGTTCACACTGCTCTCAAGACAACACCAATCCCTGCAGAACAAGACGATATCAATGTACCTTTAGAATTGCGGCTTATTTCCTGGAAAATAGGCCATCTTCAAGAAAACTTGCAAGGAAATACCCAATGCCCGGATGATAGAGCCAAGCATGACGTCACGTCGTAACCCAATCACTCAGCCAGCTGAACTGAAAAACCTGACCTCCTTGCCCTGAACCATTTTACGCATGGCCATGTTGTCTGTCTGAAATCTGAAAGTCCCTACAATTTAGGCCCCAGGAGCACCAAAACAATTAATGGCCTTAAAAACAAAGAAAACGTTTAGATGCTTATTATCCTGTATAGAGAGATCTCCAGTATTCACAAGAGCAGCTGGCGTAACGGGGGAGGGGGGGGGGGCAGGAGGGTTGCTGAAATTTAGTTGCCCCCTTCCCTCTGCCCCCCCCCCAATTTTGAGTCCCATTGTCCCATAGGTCGTTAGGCTATGCCTATGTATAGCAGTCCGCAAACTGCAAATTCAGTAATTTGCGGAAGTGATATATTTTGTTTGCAGTTTGCATTTGTCACTGATTGCCAATCAACTTATCACTTTGTGTTTATCTAATCTACGAAGTTGCGCATATATGCAAACTGAAAACAAAATGTTTTATAATGGCTGGTTGGAGAATATAATATTATAAGCCTTCTACAGATCAAGGTTTTTGGTTGTTCTTTGTCCCACTTTCATCTCTCATTGCATTGGTCCCACCTGTTAGAAAACCTGAAGTTGCAATTGCACCGTGGATAATCATAACGCGTTCTAATTGAGGGTACGCGTTCTTTTGGAGGTAATGCAAGCGCTCTTGTTGAGTGGCTGTGAAAAAATCTAGCTTTGGTGCTAAATATGACCTTTTCTGAAGTTGATACTCACTTCATGGAGTGCCAGAAAGGTAGTCCTTGGCCTGTGTGCCATCTTTGCAATAATAAAATTTCAACTTTCGATGATTGGAGCCACACAATGCAGTGCAGGTCTGACACTCTTCTCACAATGCTTCTCTATCACTCCGAAAGAACGCTTTCACTCACCCTCAATAAGAACGCTACCACTTCACTGTGAAATGCACTGATTTCTGCAAAGGTAGGGGTGAGTTGGGCTAGTTGAACCAAATTTTAGAATTGCTCTCCTGTATGCATACTTTTACAGCTTTCATGGAGAATAAAGATGGAAAAGGTAGTTTGAAAAGTTGGCAATTCAAATACTAAGAAAGCTCCAATCTCAATGTGACAAACTAAAATTTACATCCAAAAAACGAAAAAAGTTTGATTGTTCCCTTACCATATATCTCAGAACCAAATTCAACCAATAGGTCCATATGGAAAAGACTAGCCTTACAAGGTCTAACCCAAGGTTTTTTATGTTCCCTGCTCCACCTGGTGAAAAATCAAGGGTGGTTCATCTGGCCTGCCGGTTCAACTGGCCCCACTCTCAACTACTCAACTCCTTGGTTATAATCCCGGATAAAGCGACTTGAATTTAGTTATATACAAGTCATGATTAATATCTCTGCTGTACCATGGACAATTTTTGACATCCCACTTAATGCCTAATGCTTTGAAATGAGTGCAATAATTGGAGACAATATTAATTTTATCCAGAACTTTCCGAAGTTGTGCCCATTATATTGCACTTTATAATTTGGTAAACAGTATAAAACCACACCATAATGATGCTCTACAATATCCATTACTCCATGGAAATAACAAAATTTTCCCTACCTCAACATTTTTTTGTCTTTTCTGGTATTTTTCTAGCATTTTTCTGGCCCTTACTCATAATCCCTCCATTAGAACGCTTCCACCACTCAATAAGAACGCGTACCCTCAAGTAGAACGCTTTATGATTATCCCCCGTGAATTGGAAACTATATAGCCTGAAGATATCTTCACATTAGTACAACTTTGGGTTTAATATTGGCTTGAATAAGAACAGGAAAGGACTTTATCAAAAGGTTGTGTTAAGGTATGGTATAGATGGCGCCACATGTGTAATGGCTGACAGCATGAAGCAGAGCATTGAGCACTGACAGTGAGCCATCAATGTCATGAATTATGGCTTATAGAATTTTTCTGGAATCTGGATTCCTGTTGATAAGCAGTTGTAAATTTGTAAATAATACAGACATTTTTACCCTCGGCAATGTATACATTGCCGAAGGGTATTGTAGTTACTTTGGGAAAATTTGTCCGTCCGTCCGGTGGGCTGGCGGGCGGGGGCTCGTACAGATAACGGGCGTCCCACTTGTGTATTGGGAGTAAAACCAAAACTATGGGATGAATACTTTCTATTTTTGGGACATTATTGTATCTTTTATCCTAGTTGTGCCTTTTATGGGTTTAATCCACATGAGATTAATACTTTTTTCACAATTATTGAAAAATGTGAAAAAAAAATTTTTTGTGTATTGGGTCTCAAGCCAAAACTATAGCAGCTTATAGCATGTATATTTATAATTTTTGGGTAAATATGGTATCTTTTATCTCAGTTGAGCCATTTATAGGTCTAATCCCCATGGCATTAATACTTTTCTCACAATCATTGAAAAATGTGAAAAATTGTTTTTTTTTTCTGTTTCAGGGACAGGACTAAAAAACCGCTGTACTTTTGACTCTGAAATTTGCATATTGTAAGCATTAAATACCAAGAATGTGTTTGTTGTGGGTCTAAATGCTCTGAGAAAGTGGAACTGATGAAAATTTACCAAAAATATAAAAAAATACTATTATTTCCAACCTGCATGATTCAGTCATTTTTGCAGTTAAATCTATGAAATTTTCCAATTAGGTGTCTAAATTATGTCTCTTTAAATATCTCAACTCAGTTGGAATGTTGGTCCTATGAATTAAAAAAAAAAAACGAAAAATTACAAAAATCCCAATTTTCCAACATTTCTGAGTGAAAAGCCAGAATGGTAATGGGTAAATTATCTAAATTTTCCATTGAAAATTATGAGCTTTCAGATAGACATCCGTTTTGAAAATTTGAGTTTTCGGCCGTTTTTGGGGCTCTGCCACCAATTGGGTAATAAAGATATTTCAAATCTGACACCAGAAACTGAAAATATGGATGCAATTGTCCTAATAGCCGAAATATTAGACCTGTAGTTGCAAAATGTAACTTTATACACTGCGTCAAAATCAGACGCAAATGCATTTCCCGAAAAAATTACCAAATCACCCTAAATTTCTAATGGTCATATCTCCATGACCTTGGACAGCACAGACTTCAAATTATGGTCAAGTGCTTAGATTAGGTAGCACTACATCTGAGATATTTTTCACCTTTTTTTTTGGGATGATGACCTGAGGCAAGTCTCTGATTCTGGCTGATTTGGCATGGAATGACCAAGATGCATTTGTTTGTTAATATTTTGAAATGTTGACATTAAATCCTGAACTCCCAATTATTATAACTTTATGGCTAATATCCAATCTAAGTGATGTAAATTTTAGAAGATAAAGTAATGTCAGTCCCTTTTATTTAGTTATTTGCATGAAAATTAAATGTGTATGAATCAGACAGACTGGCTTTTGTTGAATGGAGCACTGGAGAAGTCTTGATTGTGTTATGTTATGTCAGAGGGTCATTGTCTTCCCTGCTAATTATCGCCCATGCTATGCTATGCATAGGGCGATTATGCTTTAGTGCTGAAATCTACTGAAGGGGTGAAACAACCAATGCTGTGGCCTCAACCAGCCCACTCTGGAAATTCTTATCATATGCATAACACATTGATACCATTGTAGATGTGCACAACGGTTCGCATTTTCCGTTTAATTCAATATTAGAAAATTTACTATTATCAGTTTTAGAGGCTATCAAGGTCCAGAAAGCCTGCATTGTGGTGGCCATTTTCCCTTCCACATGGTGAGTTTTAGTACACAGAATGGCCACTGCAAGCAGATACATTACACAAGAGGGCAGCACCTGCAAGTCCTTTGCCACTGCCTCCCTTTGCACCACATTCTATTTCTGGGAAACTCAGTAATTCCTGCATCTCAGTATAGTTCATGCATCTTTCCAACTAATTATACAGGTAGCACGGGCTTGCATTGTATCTATTTCATATTATTCTATTCTCTTCCCTCCAATCTACGGGCAACTTACTATATATTATATAAATCTGTTTTATATTTATGTAAATAAAATACTGGTTATAATATACACTCATGTAAACCAAAGATAGACATATAGATAGATAGAAAGATAGATAGATAGATGCATGGATAGATGCATGGATAGACGGATTGGCAGACAGATAGGATAGATGGATAGGATAGATGGATGGGATATACAGTAGGATAGGATAGATGGATAGTATAAACGGATAGGATAAACAGACAGGATAGATAGATAGATAGATGGAGGAATGGATTGACAGATGGATTGATGGATATATGGGTTGACAGACGGACAGGATAGACGGATGGGATAAACAGATAGGATAAACAGATGGGATAAACAGGTAGGATAAAGGGGATAAACGGATAGGATAATACGAATGGGATAAACGGATAGGATAAACGGATGGGATAAACGAACGGGATAAACGGATAGGATAAACGGATAGGATAAATAGAAACGTAGATAGATAGATGAATGATTGGATTGACGGATAGATTGAATGATAGATAGATGGATGGATAGACAGATTGACAGACAGATAGGATAGATGGATAGGATAGATGGCTGGGATAAACAGATAGGATAGATGGATAGTATAAACGGATAGGATAAACCGACAGGATAGATAGATAGATAGATGGAGGTATGGATTAACGGATGGCTTAATGGATCGTTTTTTCGTTTTGTTTTGTTTGTGTTTTACGCCTCTGCAAGTCCTTAGTGGGCTATATCGAGGCAGGCGATCGCCGTATGATGATGAGATGAGAAGACTGGGAGTCTGGCACATACCCTATTAATTCAGGGATGCCCAGGGTCTTTCAGTTGCCCCAGCATAGAATACTGGATACAACCCACCTCCATTTAATGTCCCATGGGCTCGGACTAAAGTGAGTTCCCGGGGTGAGATTTGAACCCACGCCCTCAAAGCCAGTTGACAAGCGCACTTATCAATTAGGCCACGGGGGAACCTTGGCTTAATGGATAGATGGGTTGACAGACGGATAGGATAGACGGATAGGATAAATGGATAGGATAAACGGATAGGATAAACGGATAGGATAAACAGGTAGGATAAACAGGTAGGATAAATGGGATAAACGGATAGGATAAACGGATGGGATAAACGGATGGGATAAATGGATGGGATAAACGGCTGGGATAAACAAATGGGATAAACGGATAGGATCAATGGATAGGATACACGGATAGGATAAACGGGATAAATGGGATAACGGATTGGATAAACGGATAGGATAAACGGATAGGATAAACGGATAGTATAACGGGTAGGATAAAGGGGTAGGATTAACGGATAGGATAAACGGATATGTTAAACGGATAGGATAAACGGATAGGACAAGAGATAGGATAAATGGATAGGATAAACAGATAGGATAAACGGATAGGATAAACAGATAAGATAAACAGATAGGATAAACAGGATAAATGGGATGAACCACTGCTTATGGGGTACTGGATAAACGGATAGGATAAACGGATAGGATAAACGATTAGAATAACAGATAGGATTAAGGGATAGGATAAACGGGATAAACAGGATAACGGGTAGGATAAACCGATAGGATAAACGAATGGGATAATGGATAGGATAAACGGATAGGATAAACAGATAGGATAAACAGGTAGGATAAACGGGATAAATGGATAGGATAAACGGATAGGATAAACGCATGGGATAAACGGATGGGATAAACGGCTCGGATAAACAAATGGGATAAACGGATAGGATCAATGGATAGGATACATGGATAGTATAAACGGGATAAATGGGATAACGGATAGGATAAATGGATAGGATAACGGGTAGGATAAAGGGGTAGGATTAACGGATAGGATAAACGGATATGTTAAACGGATAGGATAAACGGATAGGATAAGAGATAGGATAAGCGGATAGGATAAACAGATAAGATAAACAGGTAGGATAAACAGGATAAATGGGATGAACCACTGCTTATGGGGTACTGGATAAACGGATAGGATAAACGGATAGGATAAACGGATAGAATAATGGATAGAATAACGGATAGGATTAATGGATAGGATAAACGGGATAAACACGATAACGGGTAGGATAAACAGATAGGATAAACAGATGGGATAAAGGGGTAGGATAAACAGATGGGATAAAGGGATAGGATAAACAGATAGGATGAATGGATAGGATAAACAGATAGGATAACGGATAGGATAAACGGATAGGATAAACGGGATAAATGGGATACCGGATAGGATAAATGGATAGGATAAATGGATATGTTAAACGGATAGGGTAATGGATAGGATAAATGGATAGGATAAACTGATAGGATAAACGGATAGGATAAACAGAGAGGATAAACAAATAGGATAAATAGATAAGATAAACAGGATAAATGGGATGAACCAGTGCTTATGGGGTACTGGATAAACGGATAGGATAAGGTATAGGATAAACGGATAGGATAAACAGATAGGATAAATAGATGGGATAAATGGATAGGATAAACGGGATAAACAGGATAACGGGTAGGATACACGGATAGGATAAACAGATACGATAAACGGAGAGGATAAATGGATAGGATAAATGGATAGGATAAACGAACGGGATAAACTGGCTAACGGATAGGATAAACATAGGATAAAACATGCGGGGCATGGGCGATGCTGTGCCATTATATGTGCTTGTTCTTTCAATGACTGAAGCCAAGATCACTGGGGTAAAGACTTCAATGGATATCAGGCTTGGCTGCGCCATGTGTCTGCATTGTGTAATTGTTATATAATCTTATGTCAGTCACACTTGGTGGTTAAGTGGCTGGCTAATATGCAGAAGACATCAAAAGCAGCAGTCATGAAATTATGGAGATATTTTAAAGAAGAAAAATACTTTCAAAATATAATTTTCCAAATCTCCTTTCGTTAGTTAAAATCTACTTTATTCTGCAAATTTTACTTTATTTTTCTTCCCTAAAATGGCTATACACTCAATACTATAATGATTATCATTAGTTTTTTAAAGTATATTTTTATGAAAATAAACATGCAATGTATATCAGTTGTGAAAATCATGGCAAACTGGAACTGGATTTTTAAACATCTTATTATTGTTAGACAACTACACGGTATGACTGACTTATTGTCTGAATCATACAGGCCAAAAGAAAATGTCGCTAGAGAAAAAACTCAAATGATAAATAGATTCAGATAAAAATTGGTTCCCATGGAGATTAGTGGCTGAAATATTATAAGCTGCCAAGTCAATCTAATTCCAAAATTGCTAATGGCCGTTCAAAACCTTAATTATTGTCTGTACCCAAGTTTTAACTGTTCTCCAAATTGTTTTGGGAGGCGGTCTGTCCTGCTACCCCCCCTCCCCAAACCCCCCGCTCCCACCCTGCAGAATAGCCTGCTGAATAGGCGAGGGTATGTTGCTGCGCAGCCTATGTTTACCTATACCAATATAGCCACATTGTATTGTATATTTTATGGTCAATATCAAATGCCTATAAGCATTTCTCATAGTTAAAACTTTATTCATAATTTTTTTAGTAACAGTTGGGCCTATTTATTGCAATTTTGGTTTGCGACTCTGTTTGCATTTGCACAATCTTTAATAAAATTTCAAAAAGTTTGCAGATTTGCGTTTGTGGAAGTTGTGATCAGAGTTCGCTGATTTGCGTTTGTGGAAGTCCAATTTTGTTTGCATTGCCCACCACTGATGTATAGGCCTATCAATTTGTTGTTTCTTTTAGTCCTGGTAGGGGGCCAGGGGAGGCCGGAGTGGCACTCACTAGTGATGCAGACCGGACCGCCTTGGACCGCCTTGGACCAAAATACCGGACCACCTACAAAAAACTGGTCAAGTGTTGGAATTTTTTATGTAGTAATTAATTATAAGCCTTGACAAGCTGAATTAAGTTATTAACATGTGATTTATTTCATTTCAAAACAGGCAATAAGAAAACATAACAAAATTAGATTTACATAATCTTTGTCAACTGATGATTATGTAACAGTGACCAATTTAATCTACATGATCATATTATTGTTTTTTTATCACTGCTATGTAATATCAACAATCCAGCATAGACTTAAATTTGACAGCTTTCAGTGTTTTCTTGCTTTTTTACTATTTAGCTGATTATCTATCACTTCTATTTATCCTTAAATGGCATCATCCTACTTATTTGTTATCCTATCTATCTATCTGCCTATCTATCTGTCTATCCTTATATCTATCTATCTATCTACATATTCTAGTTTTGATATATTTTATCTTTTTAATAGGTTCTAGTCTAAATTTTTCTCTATTTTCCTTATAAATCCGTCTTTCAATTTTAATGAAACTGTAACATAACTGCCTTTCATACATAGAATATGAAATAGATTTAATGAAAAGATGGTATAAGTCCTAAAAAAACCTTTTTAAGTGCTGCACGAATGTCATGGCTGTGCCATTTACATAGATTAGGCAGAAGCGGTATGTCTTTGGGCTTTCCGGGTAGGCGATTTAGTATAAAAATTTTGCCTGTCGTAAAAGCTATCTTTGGATTTTATTTTTATCAAGCTAATTACTGTAAAATGTGACTGATTTCATTTTATTTATTTATGTGATTAAATATAATTATAATTAACCATATTAACATTTTGTTATCAATGTGTTGTCGCAAAATTTGCGATAGAAAAGTGACAGTTCTGCGACTTCCGCTTTCGAAATTCGTCGGAGTTTTGACAAATAACTTGTTTATTGTGATGGCTTCTTAGCGTTTCATTTCTTCCTTGGTGGTCCTTTCATCTTCTGCTCAAAAAGATAAACTTGCCGGAATATGGTGAGTGTGTCCAAGCGGTGTGGGGGCTTCATTTTGGCGATAATTGCAATTAACTCGTCTCACGCCCTGTCTCACGTCTCAGCCAGTGTCTCCTGGTGACAGTGCTCTCAATTAGTGTCAAGATTTTACTTATGGTAGACTGTTGTCTCAGCTCTCAGTTTGTTTACTGTGAAAAGCTAATGAACTTTCAAATTAAGATCACAGCCCGAAATCTGATGGCAGTGCAAGTGATGTGAACAGTCTTCAATTAATATCAAAAAATGTTAATCTTCTATTGATTAATTAAGTGCATGTAGGCCTACTGAAACTTTGGCTAAGTATATCAAAGATTGTAGTGTCTAAAACCATAAAAGACTTGAATTAGGCCTACGGGTCTGCCGGGAAGGTCTTCCTTTGGCACGACGAAACGAACCCGCGGGTCTTAAGGTCAGAGTGTCAGGGGAACTAGCTCAGTCGGGGGGTTAGGGTGTTGGCTCTGCTAGATGTGCTCTGCCTGCATGGGTTCGAGTCCCACAGTGCAGCTCGATGGTGAAAGCTCAAAACCTCTTAAGTCAGAAATACACAATGTTGGCAAATTATAAAGATAAAATATTGAGTCAAAAACAAAAATCAAAGTCTGGAAATCATAGGTGGGTTTTTAGGACCACCCATTTTCTGTTTTGGCAAACAAAATCCTTAACTCTGCTTCATAATGTGAAATAGGTCTCCATGGCAACCAAGGTCAGCTGTCTTGTATTTTGACGACATAAGAGGTTTTCAGCTTTCAACAATTTGAGTTGAGAGGTTTATGCACAAGTGGATTTGGCCCTGTGCCATTGCACCTGTGGGCTGTAGGACCAATCTGGATGGTCAAGAACCTTGGTATTGGGGGGAAACAGTAAAGTTAATCTGAACAGTCGCTTCAAGATAATCTCAAGACAGAAAGCGCAGCAATTTTTCAATATGGCCAAAACTAAGCTGTTAGACACAGTTTAATTGAATGAAATCATAGCCTCAGCCGAAGTTTAAAATCTTTCCAACTTTTCAAAAACAGGACAAACAATTCAAACTTCATCTAAATTTGTCATTTGCAAAAAAAATATTACAAGTCTTCTTTTTTTTTGTGCAAGAGATATCATTTTTCAATAATCAGAATACGATTGGAAGAAAATTTCACGAAATCTTCAACTTCAAAGGTGCAAGGTTCACACAATTATTATTACTTGAGCAAATTTTGATTGGTCTATTTGTCTTCTTTGACCCTTAAAATATAGGGATACACACCATACTTGTTAGGCCAAGTAGCATTTTAGTATAGATATGGAAAAATACGACTTATAATTGCGGCATCAATTTGTGAGAAATTGACGACAAAGGGCAAGTAACTGTTCAATAATTGTTTGCAATATATCAATATAACAATAATTTTTAAAAATATCAATTTTGAAGCTGCATGTTTGAATTATTGACCCTGTTTCTACAAAGTTCTAATGATTTCCTTAGGTTGTTGCCATGATTTCAATCCACTGAACTGAATCTGATATGCTGAAGTGCTGTTCAGTTTGAAAATTGCCGTAACTATCCTTGAGGGGTCATTTGGAAGTGCTTCCCCATCAATACGTACTCAATATTCACAGATTAACATGCAACTGTGCCGAATTTCACGCATTTATTACCATTTGCAAAATCATTCACATAAAGGTCATATGCCTACCCACAAACAGAAGCTACCCCCCCCCCCCCTCGCCCCAATCTCCACAACTCTGAGAGTACAGGAAATTGTGCACTTTTTGGTAACTTTGGACAGCTCCGGAGCAATGATCCACTGAATATTATTTGGCTAATATTGGCAGCCTCCCATCCCAAGGCGAGCTTCTACTTCGGTATAACATCTACTTTAAACATGAAATGTATCAAACTATCATAATTATACTTATTACACTGTAATTACTTTCTATTTGCCCTGTCTGCTGCAAACTTCCCAGAAAAAGTCATTTTTGAGTTAAGAGGCTTCAGCTTTCAAAATTTCAGCCGATGTGAGTTAAGAGGTTTTAAAATGTGTCCACAAGAGGGCATAAGGCACTGTCTAACTTGTGATCAAACTCGCCCTCCCTCGGATTCTCGGAGGGAATCCGTCACTCGTATATACTATGAATTCTGGGATTGCATTGGGATGCGTTGCAACGGCCGCCATTTTAAAACGTTGTAAACATGCAAGCCATGCTGCCAAAATGCCCCCATTCATGCAAAATGTGTCAACACTTTCCGACAGCTCAGCTTGCATCAATGGCAGGTGCTCAGATCGTCTACACATTTGTGTTTATTGAACAATTCTGCCATCTTACCGTAACCAACAGGTGCCCCAGGACTATTTCCTCGGAGGTGTACACTGTTTACATGAGTGAGAGGGCAGATATCCTTGCACCCTATCAGTGTGAAGCGTCAAATGCGAGTGCCAGTTCTAACGAACTGGCTCTCCGCTAGGGCGAGTATGACTTGTGATCTTCTCTAATCCTATAGGGGGCACACAGTTAATGCCACCTGGTGGTAAAACACACTTTTGCCAAAATTTGATTTAAGAGGATTTGAGCTTTCACCATCGAGCTGCAGCATCCAAGAGCTCTATATAGGCCTACTATAAATAGCTCCTGACTATTAAAGGTCCATCCCATAGGACCTACCAAAAGTGGAGGGGGCTGTATCCAGTGTTCTATACTGGTGCAACTAAAAGACCTGAACTTCCCTGAATGAATAGGGTAAGTGTCAGACTCACAGTCTTATCATCTCTCATCCATCATACGGCAGAAGGGCATTGACTTGACCCTCTAGCGGATTACAAAAATCTGAATATAGAGGACCTAATGAGGACCTGCGTTCTGTAATTACTTGAATGTGAATGTTGAATGTGTTGAATGTATAGATCTTTGGACTAACTCCATCTGTATTAATATATTCTGTACATGCCGTATGGTAGTACCTAGCCTGCACGTCAATAATCAATTTGTGTACAATTTAGCGAATTAGCAAGGAAATTTATAATGCCTGCTATTTTAAAAACTTCGGAATGAAGCGTTATTTGTTCCATTTTGTCCATTGAAACATCCTACACCTTGCAGTGTTTTTTTGCTTCGGAATCCTTCCATAATTATATGTACTGCTCTCTTTCTCTGAGGGGCGTATCTAGAAATGGTCTGAAGGGGAGGGGCATATCTAGAAATGGTCTGAAGGGGAGGGGCATAACATTTGCGATTCGCAGCTTTTCCTATCCTCCTCATGATAATTTTAGGCCGGGGGAGGGGGATGGCCCAATGCCTGCCCCCTTCTGAATAAGCTGGTGCTCTGACTGCTCTGTTTATTTAAACAATTAATAGATTACTTACCTAGAATAATCTTGGTTTCTAACTTCCAACAGGCCTTAAGTTCTGTATTCTTTTTAAAAAGAACTAAATGGTCAAAGTGTGAATAGTTAGCTGTCACGATCATGATGATGTATGTTAATTTAGATATATGGGTTTCTGTTTATTGTGCACTTTCTGCTTATTTATTGTCTTATTTTGTGTACCAGGTAGTGTAAATGTGTGCCTTTCAAGTTTGAAGTAGATATTGTTGAAACTGCAAATTTCTGACTATTAGTAATCTGCATCCTGTTCAACTTTGATAATCATATCTCCAAATAAAACAATGATTTTTTAAACTGTGGGTGTTTGCTTTTTTCAGAGTGAAACAGCTAATTCCTCCCAAAGTCAACCTGGAAACAGTTCGCCAGAAAAGACTGCTGCCCCAGCCAAGAAAAAACCTAATGACTTTCAGTTTGGACGACTAATTGGCGAAGGATCCTTTTCTAATGTAAGTTTTAAGTGACTGTGTCAGCTATTCCAATGTGAATGGTTTTTGGCCTTTAGGTTTTACAAAACTCCCAGGCTGGGTGCCTAGCTCAGCAGTAGCATGCTGGGCTGCTAACCTTGGGACCCGGGTTTGATTTCCAGTCTGGGCAACCTATGTTACAAGTATGTTGTAACATACATGATTTTTTCAAAAATTTTAAAAATACATCTGGACCGAAAGTAGCTAGGTCGCTTGAGCATTCAGCCAATCAGAGACAATCTGTCCGATTTGACCTTTGTAAGAATTTTTCTAATTGGCTGAGTTAAAAAACTGAAATATTTTCTGTCCAGATGATGTTAGCAGGCTCTGTTAGAGTGTGGTACCTTTGTATAAATTAGAGAGAAGGAAACAATTCTGTATTTAGACTTGGGCCTGTGTTCAGGCCTACAAAACTCCCCAACATGTAAAGTTTTAAATACAATATTCCTCTTTCAGGTATTTCTTGCAAGAGAAGTCAGTACTGGCAAAGAATATGCAAGTAAGTAGAAAATTATAATTGTATAGTTATTTTGTCTTTTCCTTATATTTGTGACCTTTTGATTTATTTGATGTTGTGTTACTTCCAGTTCAAAACTGTGGAATTTGTCTTCTTATTTTTCAGTCAAAGTGCTGGATAAACAACACATCATTAGAGAGAAGAAAAGTCAGTATGTGATGCGTGAAAAGGAGGTGTTTTCCAGAGTGAATCATCCCTTCTTCATCAGTCTTTTCTTTACGTTTCAAGATCCTGATCGACTATGTATCCTTGTCATTGAGTTATTTATTTAATTTAGTTTTACGTAATGAATCTAATGATAGATAGAAACATCACACTGAAATAGGCTTGAATCCCGGATTTATATTGAATAGACGTTGTTACGTTATAACAAGAACCAATAGGCCTAATGTCCAGTTTAGGTCTGTTGTTTTATTTTTTATCGTCCCTGATTGACAATGTAACAACGGAGTGATCACCTACCTGAACTGTTTCCTTCTTATCCAATCAGTTGGATAAAATTGTTGCGAATAAACTTTTTCGTTGTTTGATATAATTTTTGGTCCTTGACGTAGTAAGATTTTGGTCTGAGTTATGCACAAAATGGGGAACTGCTAGACTACATTAAGAAACTAGGCTGTTTTGATGAGAACTGCACGAGGTTCTACTCAGCTGAGATTGTCTCAGCACTAGAGCATTTGCATGGACTAAGAATAATACATAGGTATGTAAAATGAATTGTTAATTTTTGCTCCCAGAGGGCACTACTGATATCCCTCATCATTGAACACAATGTAATGAATAATGATGTTACAATACAATTGTCGGAGTTTGCGTCCTAGTGATAATAATTGGATGACATTACATACGCTGTAACATGAAGTCATCAAAGCTTATCATCAAGCAATTGGTTAGTTTTGAGTCATGGGCAGCAGATTGCCTCATTAAAATCCCACTGACATTTTATAATACAAGAATAAAATTTCTGTGATTCAAAGCTATAGAGAAGAATTGATATGTGGAGAAGTTTCCGCTTAATTGTGTCAACCTTTTATCTGTTACTTATTGTCATTTTCCAAATATTAAAACTGCTATGATTTGATGTTTTAAATGCTACTGTGTTTTGCAGGGACTTGAAGCCAGAAAACATATTGCTGAATAGCAAAATGCATATTCAAATTACAGACTTTGGGTCAGCAAAAATATTGAGTAAGTATTAAAAGTTTTGCACGTTTCCTTTTCAGAAATGTTTGTTATTTGCTGCTTGCCTCTGCTGAGATTGATATGTGATAAAGTGGCTATTTGTCTTTTCCAGAAGAAGAGAATGATAACACTGAAAGTCAGAGAAAAAACTCCTTCGTAGGAACAGCTCAATATGTCTCACCGGAAGTATTAAGAAGTAAACCAGCTCATTTTAGGTAATCTTGTTTTCTTTGCAACCTTGTAATAGTTGATATTATGAGCAATACGACGTTGGTACTTAGGGTGCCTGCTTGCAAAGCAAATTGGAAGTCTCTGCTCCAGTGACTTAATGTAAAAATTAAGACAAAAATTGGCAAAATTCCAAATTATTTAATTCCCTGTGATGTTTTAAGCCACAGAATGATTAATTCTTAAGGGCTATTCAATTTAAAAATCTGGGGGGGGGGTGGTCGGGCTGGTTTATTTTTCGTATGTTGTATGTACGGGTGAGCGATAATACGTTGTAGATGCAAGGGGGGCACTCGCGGAATTCACTGCAGATGTATGGGGGGCGGACTATCGGCTCTATTCAGGCCTATGCAATGTAATAATGAAAATTTTTTTTGATGTATGTACGGGGGGTGAAAAAAGCGAAGTTAATGCATGGGGGGGGGGGGGTAAAAAAAAATCGTTTTAGATGCATGGGGGGGGGGTCAAAATCGTAGCCCGACCACCCCCCCCCCAGATTTTTAAATGGAATAGCCCTAAAAATATTCATGAAAATTAATATTTTTTGTCTCGCGCTGGAGATATTTTTGCTTTATGCCATTTCAGGGCATTATAGGCCTATAAATAGCCTATAAATAGCCATATTTGGCACACATCCCTGGCGCCACCCTATGGCAACAGCTATAACAAAACAAATTTGTAATAATGTTTTCTAAGGCCTAAAAAATCAATTTTGTGGAGGGACAATTTTGAGATAGCCCCTTATTGGTCTAAAAATAGCCAAAAACTGGTTTTCCCGCCAAAATTACAGCCTCATTTTTTGGCAGGAAAACTACGTTTTGCCTGTTTTTAGCCCAAAAAAGGGCTATCTCAAAATTGTCCCTCCAGATAATTGTTTTTGGAGGCCTCAGAAAACAATATTAAAAATTAGTTTTGTTGTAGCTGTTGCCATAGCGTGGCACCAGGGGTGGGTGCGAAATATGGCTCTTTATAGGCTATTTATAGGCCTATAATTTACTGAAATTGCATGAAAACACAAATATTTCCAGCCTGAGACAAAAAATGTTATTTTTCATGAATATTTAACGGAAATTATTACTTTTTGCCTTTAAAGTTCACAGAAAATTGAGTAATTCAGATTTATGGTAATTTTGCCTAAATTTTTACATTAACTCACTGGAGTGCATGTTGAATTAAAATGCATTGGGTGCTTAAAAGAAATGAAAAATCTGACAAAGATCTGCGGAACAAAGTGATCAGAATCATAAGATAAAAAGACATATTGATCTTGTGTTTGTCTCTGTTTTCAGTCAAGACCTTTGGTCCCTTGGTTGTATTATTTATCAGCTGTTGTCCGGAGAGCTACCGTTTTATGGAAATCATGAGTACGACATATTTAAGAAAATCCTTGGCAAGGAGTACAAGTTCCCTGAAGGGTTTTACGACGATGCCAAAGACTTGGTTTCTCAGCTACTTGTAAGTAATTGAAACAAGAATTATTTTTAATTCTAGTTGACAAGTGTTTAAAATCTTTTTATCTCATATCTATGCATAATGGCTTGACATGTGTTTCAAGGTTATTTCGAGAAGTTGCATTCATTGAAGTTTCGTTTTAAATGGTATTTAAACAGTTCCTAGTTCAGATACCTTTATTAATTTATAGCAAATGTATTTAACATATTTGTTACTTTTAAAAGTTGGTTTTTCTTTGTGACGTCTTTGAGGTTGCTCCTCTGCTAGTATGTGACATGGTTCTTGGAGACCTTTCTTTGTCTTTCTAATTTCCTAGATTTTAGTGGTCTGAATAGTATGTATGGGGGGAGGGTTGATCTAGTGGTAGCGTGCTGGACTGCCAATCACTGGGTCCAGGGCAGGGCTGTTAATCAGTACTTTTCGAAGTACTTAAGTCCAGTACAGTACTTTTCAAATGTTCCCAGTACCCAGTACAGTACCCAGTACATTTTTGGGTAGTCGTTCATGAACGACTACCCCTTGCAATGACAAGTGGAAAAAATCCCGCGAAAATCGGAAATTCGAAATACCGTAATGCAGATTTGCCTCACACTTCGTCTACGTCATCAGTAACCATCATTAAACCACTTTACGGATGACTAATGGGTGAAGGGAACAAGCAACAATCAGAATTTAGAGGGAGGAAAGCGAATCCACACAACCCTGCATTTGGAATGAAGCGTGCGCGCAACGCTCAGGCGAGTGAGCGCGGCCAGTGGTGCTGTTTTGGATCCGGTTGGGTCCACCCAGTGGGAGCGCCAGGGAGCAATCAGTGATTTTAACTGAATTATCAACGCTACTAATGCTTCGAAAACGTCCTTTTCATTAGAAATATTAGTGAATAACTACCTAATGATTACTTACTGCACTCCTTTAATTTAAAATAAAACAAATTTAAGAAATTGAAAACAATTTATTTATGCATTTTATGTTAATTGAAATAACAACCGCTCCCTCTACAGATAGCACATTTCTATAGACCAAACTATTAAGTGGCAACAGCTTAATATTTCCATATAAATTTATGACTGTCCAAGCATTTAGTGACAATAATGATAGAGTATGGTCTGGTCTTTTTATGCAGGCATAAAGTGCTCAGCTGGTAAGCCCAACTTTAAACAAACATTGTATCTCTGACCATGATATGCATTCTAGGCTAGTATGAGAAGGTGCTCATGGACATCTGCTTAAAACAAGCACAAGATCACTAGGCCTAGAGGAAATTATAACTTTTAAGATAATTTATTAATTTACCTTTTTTCCTTCAGGATGTACTTGAGAGCCATTTATGGCATTGTCATCCCTTTTTTTTCTCATCCTATTTTTTTTTTTTTTTTTTTGTACTCAGATTATGCGTTGTCCAATTTGGAATGTTTTTCTGAAAGCCTGTCTTGTTGTACACTGACTGACAGATACCAAAGCTGGTCTTTATGTACTATTTATTAAGCAGTGGCATATTCACAGAACTTTGGCAGGTGCCAGGTAGTGTTTTATCTTTGCTATTACTCATTGAGCAATATCAATTGATCAACTCAATTGGCTTCAGTTGGCAGGTCATTTCTTGTAATTGCAACTACTCATTGACCTCAGTCAGTGTCAAAGGTAATATCAATTAATGGCAGTTGGCTTTAGTTGGCAGGTAGCCTAGTGTCTAATGATTGCAATTATTCATTGAGCAGTGTCAAGAGAAAATATCAAATTATTGCAATTGGAATCACAGCTTATCAGAATATCTTGAAACTTGAAAGTATCACACTTTGCTTTAAATTAATTGTAATTATTTTATGTTATATATATATTGTATACCACAGTGTGAGTGAGCTGGTGAGAGAAAATGATTTAAAAAGTGTTCATGTGTGTGATATCCGATTGAGCTGATCTGATCATAGAATAAATGCCACTTCAAGTGGACTTATATGTCTAAGATTTATTTTGTTGTCATGTCAAGTAAAATGATAGCAAAATAGAGCACAAGCATGCAATATGTGAGCTATATTTTGATTGATCAAAACAAACTGTATAAATATTTTTTACCGTATTTATCGCAGCCATACTTCTCTGTTGGTCCGTGTTGGATTTGGAGATATTTTTGGGTTTCATTATTTTTTTTCATGTTCCATTTTCCTACATCACAATAAAAGCTCTTTAATGTTATTTCTGTTTTTCACCCAAAACTATTTTTTTAAATAAACAAACAAATTTCAAATGGTTTCATCAAAATTAATGTTTATGTCTGTCTCTGTTTTGGACTGACAAGTGGCAGCAGAATGCTGTCAGTCCCTGGAAAATCGAATAAATTGGGTCATGTTTTGGACAGGCAACAAGATCAGGTCACACAACAGCTGTCCGCATTACTACGCCAGACTACTTTCACAAAGCATGGTTGCGGTAAAGATCAAGTACTCTGCTTTGAATGATAATGTTTTGAAATCATGAGACAAAAGAAATTTTTGAAACTTTAGCATAAACTTTTGCCGGAGATAGGGATGATTTTACTCATCAGAAGTTTGATGGTATTCAATCTGCTTATAGGCCTATCGTTTATGCATGTTAAATTATTAACAGAAAAGAGTCCAAAAAGAATGCTCTCTCACTCACATGTCCATATGATAACCATGTCTCCAATACAGATGAAATAGAGAGGAATGTCGCTGTCACCCACTCCATGTTAATCAATGCACCTTCAATATAATCCCGAAACGACTACCTTTGAATCCCTGGATTCTTGTTAATCACTGTACTTAATTCCAGTACCCAGTACTTTTGAAAGTACTTAAGTCCAGTACCCAGTACTTTTTGATGTCTCACACATTGAATCACAATTGTCGAAAACAAAATCGCAATCTTTTTGAAAATATAATGAAAAATAACACTATGATTTGATCATACAATTTTTCACTTTCTTTCAAGCAAATGGGGATATTCAAGGAATACATTTTCGTTGGATTTGTTGGATAGATAGATAGATAGATAGATAGATAGATAGATAGATAGATAGATAGATAGATTGATTGATTGATTGATTGATTGATTGATTGATTGATTGATTGATTGATTGATAGATTGATAGATTGGTAGACAGATAGATAGATAGGACAGATAGATAGGACAGATAGATAGGGCAGATAGATAGGACAGATAGATAGATAGATAGGAATTATGAACAAATAATATTGTAAAAGAATGGATCTGCCCCAGACTGTGATATTTTGAATGCTTGTCAAATTAAAGAACTTGTCAGAATAAGAGATTCAGATTTTAATCACAAATCTTTGCAAAAATCTTTTGAAATTAATGAGGTTATTGGGTATCTTTGAACCAGATAGATATCTTTAAATATTGTTTTTATCTACTTAATACTATTAATTTATTTGACTGCAATTGTCTTGTTTTAATGAATAAAATATTTATTAATATTGATCCAATTAGTTTAGAAAAATTTATATTTTATTCACACAGATTATGTTTAAGCAAGCAATGGATGAAGATTGACATTCTTTTGTGAAAGTTCCCTATCCAATTGTAAAGAGGGTAATTTTAACTCCTGTGTACACTGTACAAGGTCAGGTACATGCAGTGACCCAATTTCTTTGCAAAAGACAATAGGCCAATGCATTGACGCCTACATGGCTCAATGAACATGGAAAACCCCTCCAAAAGATGGCATTGAAATTGATTGAATAATTACTGAATTTATGCATCAATACAGCAAACTGATGCAGCATGAAAAAAAAAAAAGTTATTTCTCAAATAATTATCATACCCATATTTATTCTTAACAGGTTAAGCAAACAAATTCAGTGGGGGAAACGGAATAAATACATTATGGATAAAGTATTTTCTGATATTCAAAGCTATATTACCTTATATCAAAATGAAAATTGTATAAATGTTGACCATATATTTACTGCAGAACTGAGATGCTAGTTTAGCAACATGGTTGGACTACTCAGATAGTGACACTGTAATGTATTGTCTAATTGCAATCACATTTCTAATTTGCATTGACAAGTTTCAGTGTGAGTTCTTTTGTAGCATAATTTGAAATTGACTAATTGCTATATTTCTGCACTACCAATAACACTGTATTCAATAAATATCTCTTCTAAGAGGCAAAATAAATTATTTATTTATTAATTATATAAATTACATTACTTAAAGTGTGCTTTTTATAAAGTAACAGATATTACAGACTACATAAAATTTATGATGTTATGAAGTGTCATTTATTCACAAATTGTCTTTGGAAATATTGGCACTTCACTCAACATGGTTTGCAAGCTGTTGTGTTGGCTTGTTTTTTTACTGAAAGTACTTAAATGTACTTAAAAGTACTTAAAATTTCAAGTACTTTTTGCAAAGTACTGGGTACCAGTACAGTACTTCTGGGTTCAGTACCCAGTACCCAGTACATTCCAAGTACTCAAGAAAGTGTACTTAAGTACAGAAGTACTTAAGTACTCAAGTACTTGTTAACAGCCCTGGTCCAGGGTTCGAATCCAGCTCTTGCCGGGTCACCTGGGCCTATGTTGGACGGCTGTTTCAATCATCCTTTGCCTCATTGCTGTGTCCTCCTCCTGTCGTAATTAGCCCACCAAGTGCATAAATACAAGACAGAAAGCCCCAATCATCCATCCATCCATCTGAACAGTATGTATGATTCATATCAATTTAAATTCAGTGTGCATATGATTCCTCCATCTGAGAGTATTCATTTTGACTTGCGTGACTTTAAAATGGGAATGAGTCATCTGTGACTAAATATTTAAAAAAAATTTTTTAAAAAGAAAGAAAAAATGGTCTGTATGATTCCATGCATAATTAACCTGATGTCAGTGCTGGTGTCATTCTTATTAGCATATAATTAGCATACCACTGGTTCTGTCTAATCAGAACTAATGATACAGTCTGCATAGAATTTCTCTTATGTCCAACATGTCAGAGAGTCGCAATATTCAAGTTGTGGATGAAAGCAAAACTGTTATGGCAGTGGAAGAGTTACCTGATGAAGTTCTTGAAGTGGACCGGAATGACAGATGTGCGATGGAATCAGTTTTCACTTGCCCTGGATCAGTCTTCCTCAGATTTAAGAATGTATTACGATTATGCATGTATTTCTGTTCGTAACTAAGTTATTGCAGTGAGTTCATATTTGATAGAATCAGGACCTTCATAACACAGTTCATTCTTGTTGGGAGTTGTAAGTTGTTAGTGTCTGATTTGAGAGTATTGATGCAATTCAGATTTTTGCCAAAAATTGAAAAAAGAAGAAGTCACTTTTCAGTTTGGCAATTTTGTCAGTTATAACGTAAACGCCAGCACACATTTTTCTCATTAATAGTCATTATCTTAACTTGGCTGCTTCAATATAGTAACATTAGAGTTTGATATATAAATGATTTATCTTTGAAACAATTGTGTACAGAGATGTTCTACATTGACTGTGTAAAAATCCATCTTAATTATGCCAAACTTTTTGTTGCAGATGTTGGAACCTACTGACCGATTAGGCTGTCAAGAAAAAGGGGGTTATGCCGTGCTTAAGGAACACCCGTTTTTCACTGGGATTGAGTGGGACACCCTCCCCACCCAAGACCCTCCAAAACTTTTGCCATTCTTGCCCGGCAAATCAGGGCACGACGAAGACTTATGGAGCAAATACCAACCAGGACTGAACGAACAGCAATTGTCGATACTTATAGCTAATGATTTACATGTAGAGGATACACAGCAACCGGTAGTAAAGCCGGAAGAAAATTCTGCCATACCCCCTCAGGGAAAGTCCCTGGAGAAGAAACCCAAAGAATTATGGTTTGTATTGAGCTCTTCTTTAGTTGATATAGATCTATCATTTGTTGTGATCATTTATCTAGAACAGTTTCTAGTCGAGATTAAATTATTTTGTTACTTGTTATTGGAAGTTTCTTTCAAGGGACTTTGCGTTTCATTTGATGCATGCTGCTGTTGTTTGATGTGCTTTTAAATTATTGATTCAAGCTGGTGTTAGAAAGACGTATTTTGATATTTTAAATATCATTTTTGTGTCACCATCCTCAGATATTTAAAAAAATTATGTAGTAATATGACTTCATATAGCACCCATTGTGGTAACATCTACTCACCAGTATTCTCCATGAACAGTAATCCTACAAATCATGATATCAATCATTGTTTTCAACTTGAATCATGTTGACCTTTTATTTGGATATGGCTGTACTGGAGTTTGAATCTGAATCCTCATTCGTATGAGAGAAAACATTTCAATTTCAATTTCTTTATTCTAGATGTAAACAGAATACACACATGTATACAAACAATAAAAAGTAACAAATTACATTTGTTATAAAACAAATTGTAGCATTAACATTATTTGATTATGAGAATATGAAATTTAATGAGTGACAACATATTTAGGTACTATAATGGTGGTGAAAACAAAAAAAGGAAATAGTTCGCAGAAAATTTGGTACTTAAGTTATTAATATAACATGCTAACCACTGTGCCAATGCAAATTGATTTATTCAATATACTTGAAATAATTGAAGATAAAACTCCTTAATCCTTGTCGGTGGTCACTTTTAAGTTACTGTTTTCTCTCTTATTTTGCAATGTTTTGCTGCAGGCTTAGCGAAGAAGAAAAAGCCAAGCTACGTTCACAACAAAGGGACAATGAATACCACCAGTTTGTGGAAGGAAACCTCATAGTGAAGCAAGGACTACTAGATAAGAGAAAGGTATTGTAGATGAGAAAGTATTTTATGTTCGGGTTTGTAGCAGTGTTGAAGTTATAGAAACATGACTCACTAAAAGTTGTGAAGTCTGCCTCAGGTACAGACTGCATATTGTGACTTACAAAAAGTTCAAGTTGATGATAATTTATTGAGACTGATAGGTTGCTGTGCTTGTATTATATTTTGGTATGGCTTTCTGTTGGCAGATGTTCAGTGTAAACCTAAAATCTGTACCATCCAATACATTTTAGTGTGTCACTAGTGATTGGATATCTCTGTAATTTCCTGATTGTGTCAGATCAATGCTTTATTACGTGTCATCAACACTTGTTGCTAAACCAGAGCATATTCATAGAACATTTGACTGAAAATTCTAAATGATGAGTGCTGATCTTTCCATTTTCTTTTCTCAGGGATTGTTCGCAAGACGTAGGATGTTTCTCTTGACGGAGGGTCCTCACCTATACTACGTAGATCCTCAAAATAAGGTCTTGAAGGGACAGATCCCATGGTAAGTTGGAGTCCAGTGAAATATTATTCAGGAATTAGGTTATGCTACTTTAAAGCTAAAATCGTCAGATTAAAATGATGTCAAAAAGAAAGATTAGAGTCATATTAAACCTATTCTATAAGCCATATTTACTTAACTGTCATCCTAAGCTCAATAATGACAATATATGAAGAAAAATTATTTTGAAAATGTAAACCAAATACATTTTGATGCCGTAGAAAACCCTTATTTTGTTTAGAAATCAAGCATTGTCGGACTCCCCCTGAAGTGATATTAAGTTGTAAAATCAATTAAACTCACTTGACCTGTCATTGCAACTTACCAACAATTGAGCCATTGTAAAACTCGCATAAATTAAAACTCAGGCTTGAATCCTCTGATTCTTGTTAATGTTGATCAATAACTAATTATCTACCTTTACTTTCAGGTCAAAAGAGTTGCATCCAGAAGCGAAAAACTTTAGGATTTTCTTTATACATACAGTAAGTGTCTATTTAGTGTTCAGACAGACAGACAATGAAGTTTATTTACATAACGAATCATACATAATTTAGCATACCTATTTTCAAAAAGCTACAAAGAATACATTTAATCATTATGAGGGAGACCCATCTAAGGCCAAAATTGACCGCTATCGATTGAGTGTTCTGCCAGATATATGAGATCAAAATGAAAAATTATAATTTCAAAAGTACTAGGGCTTTCATACATGTGGGTAAACATGTTGAAAATGTTTTCATTTTAGTTATCAACTAGGAAATGAATCATCCTAGTCTCCCCTAAATCTTAGTTTATTCAATTAGTTGTGTAATGAATCTCAACTAAGATATTCAATTGGTTGATTTACAGCCTAACAGAACGTACTACTTGGAGGACCCGGAAGGCAATGCTCTGAAGTGGTGCAAAATAATAGAAGAGACATACTTGTTCTACTATGGACTGCGGCGGAAATAGTTGCTTACTTCAATTAGCCCTGTAAATATTTTATGAAAATCTTGTCAGTTTATTTATGGTTTGTACATGATAATTGTTAAAACATATGCCTGGATGACATTGACGTGTTGCAGTTGGTGATTGATGTTCATCCGGGCAGCCCGCCTGTGATGTGCTGAATTGTTTAAATTATGATGAGACTGATCTTTTTGTAATGTAAGAAATGGCTCACGGAATAGGGAGGTTGTGCCACACGTTTCCGTGTCCCGTGGACGTGTAGGTTGCCATAGCAACAATGATATAAGATAGCACCCGTACACGTACAGTCGTACACGTCATCGGAAATGTGTGGCAAAAGCTCTCTAATGTAGAAGTTGTGATTGTTATAAGATGCTAGGGAATACAGTGCTTTTCCTAGCCATTAGCAACAGCTAATGCATCCTCCATGTGGCTAATGAAAATTGCGATATTTGCATGCAAATTAGCCACGCATCCATGCATTTTACTGAAAATTGACCTTTGTGACTAATTGCGTTATGGTCCTAGGAAAAGCACTGGAATACTCCAGATATGTTGTTGTTGATTGGAGATGTACTCCAAAGGTATTCTCTTCGGAGGTTCTAATAGAGATGTGTCATTTAAGATCAAATGCATGTATGCTTCGAAAATATTCTCTGAGACTTTGGAAGATTCTCTTAGAGATATGCAAATTAGATGTTGCCTACATTTTGTCCTGAAAAGTTTTAAGGTAGTGAAATTTGGAAGTACCATCGATGGAAGTATAAAAACAGCTCTTAAAAGTTATTGGCCTTCATAGATGACATAAGATCAGTTTGTTAATGATAAAACTTAAGGGACTTTGAGACTTCGAAGTGTAAAACATTATTTTTCTGAACAATCTCATACTCCGAAGGTATTCCTTGAAGAGCTCCGAAGAGAGGGTAGGACAGGAGTGTCCATGTCTGAAGAGAAAGTAGAGAAGAAGCTGTGAAGTGATGATACTCTCATAAAGAAATGCTGGTCTTAAGTGCGAGATGCTCCGTTAACTCAGATCTCATGATTCTTATGCATATGCTGATAGCACTGCATCATAGCTGTGTAAGTGTGTAGCATATATATGGACCGTTATACTAGGTAGCAATATTCTAGAAACAACTTTCTAGTAGACAGAGACAAATCAAAAAATTAGGTTTGTGTTGGTGGTGTTTAACCCATGGGAATTCCTGGTAAGGAATCTCCAGAAACATATATAGGAAAATTTTACATTGTACAGTTAACATGGACTGCAACAATGCAGCAGAATTTCTCAGATCAATGATCAAATTTTTAGTAAATGATTGATAGGCTTTATGTAATGTATTGTAATATCATATGTGTTCCAAAATCTCACGAAATGATTACTTATAAAAACATATAATATGTTGCGTCAATTGAAAGATATGAACTATTGTTATGTATTCTTACTGGGGGTGCTCCGTTACCAGTATGGGTTTCGGCAGCAAAAAAGCAGTATCGGTATCAGATTGGAGCTTTCCAAATGTAACCAATGGTGCAAGTATTGGAATGGCATCGTTATCACAAAAGATATTGGCATCACTATTGAAAGAGAAAAAGTGGTATTGGTGCATCCCCAATTGAAACTTATAGGCATGTATAGCGGATCAATTGTTCTCTTGTAATGGTTTACATGCTGATATTGTCACAATGTTTAATGTAATGTATGCCAGTAATTGAGACCATGGAAATCAACAAGAAGCTCAAATTGGTGTGTACTGAAATTTTGCAAATTTGGATGATTGGTGTTATGTTTTGAAGTTTTAAACAGATTGGGATTCAGCTTTTGGTTGAAGTCCAGTGTAGGAATTAAGTAGTCCAGCTGCATAGACTCAGAGAGATTTATTTTGCCAACAATTATATGTAGATTATGGCATGGATGACCTCTCTAAGATAAAAAAAATTACCGTTATCGAGAGGCCACAATAATGATCGGTTAGTAGTTAGGTTAGGTTGCCATGGTTATGTTGTCATGACAACACCCTCAGCCAATGAGCATGGGCCTGGGATCAGTAGCTTCAGATGATGCAATAATTTAATGGCTCCGTGGTACAGTGGGTAGCATCCTCGCCTTGTACACAAGAGGAAGTGGGTTCGATCCCCGCTCTGGCCATGTCCAGAGGTTATCACTATAATGATTGGTATGATTGCCGTTCAGTATGGTGAGCGCCGGTGAGCAGATTTATCTGGAATGGGCGCTATATAAAATCATACTATATTATTAATGAGCAAACAATCCAGCTGGAACTACTTTTCCTGATATTGGACTTTAACCCAGCTTTTAGTGTCTGATATTTTATACATCAAAGAAACGTTGAAGACTTATATACACATGTGTGTCATACCTTTTTATCAGATATTTTGATTGGTGTTGAATCTGTTGAAATGGATGCTTCAATTTGCTCAAAATGCAAATATGTAAAACTAGCCCGTTATAGCGGGCATTAATGGAACTCTCCTTTTTCCAGCTCTCCTGTGTTGACGAGCAGAATAAAACTATTTCCGGAAACATCAGCCTGGGAATTTACAATGGAGCCGGGGTTTCTAAGGTCCGTAACAAAGTCTAATCAGCCTGACAGTACTGGAATATGGTGGCAATCCATGCTAAACATTCCATTTAAGACTCGGCAATGCAAATCCGTAATGTTTTCAATGGATTAAAAGTGCCCTGGGGCCTGGAATGCCAGCTCCACTGACTCAGCAATGGTACAAAATGGCAGCTTGTTCCCGGAAATAGTTTTATTCTGCTCGTCAACACAGGAGAGCTGGAAAAAGGAGAGTTCCACTATCACGGCCTATTTCAGGCAAAAGCGAAGGGAAGGAAGAAAACTAGTTCCTGGCCATATTGGCTGTTGTGGGTTTTCATGTAAAACTGTATCCAAAACATGTTGGTAAAACAGTATACTGTGTGATATGTTTGTATATTTTTTGTGGTATTTTTTTTAGAAGTCACATTTTCTTGGAGGACATATTGGGTATGAAATGCCACTTGCCAGATCTATGTATCATGTCATTCTAATGCAGTTCTGCTATTTATTGGTAGCTTTAATATAATAGATTACACTTGTGTGTTGTTTAGGAGATCAAGGGTTACACTGTAGGCCATTAGAAAATAATGTATTTTTCGTTGTGCATGTTATTCTTGTATATATATATATAAGTGCAGTCTCTGCGATGTCATGTAAAAATTAACTTGTAAATTATTATTGTACATTAGTACATGAAAGACCCAACCCAAATTGAACAATATTGTAATAAACCATACTTGTTATTAAAATTTTGTCATTAATTTTTTACTGATTTTATTAAAATGCTGCTCTCCCTGTGCAGCATGTGAATTTCATCAAATTGGAAAAAATTATGTTTTATTGAAAAAATTATGTTTGGCGTCAGTCAAAACTCCATAAATTTGTTAAGGTTTCTTGGAACTTTTAAAATGACCTGACTTGTTCTTCATTTCGTCCAGGAGGTTAGCTTCTCTGTCTTGTCTGTGTTGTGACCATTTCTGGGTAGTCTCTGGAGTTGGTACTTGCGTTTTCCTGTAGGGTGTTCTGAAACCAGCCATCTCTTGCCCTGTGCTGCCACCTGTCTGTGGGAGTGGTTGGGAGTTTGGAAGCTCTTTGTTTGATGCCTCCATCTTTAGAAGGCTTTGATACACCCCAAAGTCGACTGCATTAAATCTACTAGTGCGGTTAGAGTCTCCTTTCTATGTAGCAAGTTGATGTACGGTCCCCCTGAAGTCAAGAGTTTTAAAAGCAAACTAGAGTCAAGTCACTGTAAGTGACAGGATTCCTCCAGTTTGGTTTTAATTGCTCCATCACTGAGTAGAGTACAGTAACGCACGTTACCGTCTAATGTCATAAATAATGTTGTTTGCTTATAATTCTTGTTGCAGTAGACAAAAGCAAGTGCTTACAGAATTGGACTGAAATGTTCCTTGTGAGGTCACAGCCTATCTATTCCATGTTATTCTTCATTACTCATATGCAATTAATGACGTCATAGCCTATACTTTCAATGTTATCGAAAGGAGTCACCTACTGCTCCACAGCACTCATCAGTGAGGTCACAAGTTACCAATGACGAAATTGACACTTCATGTGTTTGATAGAGCTTGTTGTGAGGTCACTGAAGGCCACTAGCAGCTGAATGTAAGTACTCGTCATTCGTTTACTGTAACTTGTCACTTCTTCTTGAAAATGAGCTTCGTAAGCCTAATCGGGAGTATGGCAACGTGATTTTGGTGGAGACGGTAATGTGAAGAAAGCAAATGTTCACGTTACCATACTCTTGCTCTTGGATTTACCCACCAAATTTACAGCTTTCCTAAGTAAAATTCTGGACTTTGTAGTGACCCTATGTATGTTTAGCAATAGTCTTAATTCTTGTACAATGAGAGGACTGGAAATATCATTTATAGAAAAAAATGTTTTGAGGTTACTTGTGGAGCAGTGGTTTTAGTCTTACTTTAAACTGCATAAAAGCAAAATATATGTCGATCAGGTTTTCAAGACTCAAATGAAATTAAATGAAAACTGCATTATGCGGCTGAAGTCTAGAGTTAAACAACTTGGCAGACCATTCAAATTGAGTTCTAGCTACTAAGCAAGTCAAAGTTGTAACTCCCGACTTACTTCCCCATTTAGGTTTAGCAGTTTTGGTCAGTTGTGAGAACAAAGACTATTCGAAAATATTAGTGTTGTTAGTTGTTAGGACAAAGTCTGATCTGATCACCAGTTTGGTATTGTCAGTGCTTAGGGACAAGTCAGCAGTTTTTGTACATTGTATTGTCAGTTGTGAAGACAAAGTCTGGTAAGCAGTTTGGCATTGCCAGTGCTCTGGACGAAGTCTGGGCAGTAGTTTGGCATTGTCAGTGCTTTGGAGAAAGGCTGGTCAGAATTCTGGTATTGTCAGTGCTTTCGACAAAGTCTGTCAGCAGTTTGGTTTTGTCAGTTCTTTGGACAAAGTCTGATCTGTTCACCAGTTTGGTATTGTCAGTGCTTTGGACAAAGGCTGGTCAGCAGTTTGGTATTGTCAGTGCTTTCAACGACGTCTGGGCAGTAGGTTAATATATCAGTACTTTCGACAAATGCTGGTAAGTAGTTTGGTATTGTCAGCGCTTTGGACAAAGGCAGGTCAGCAGTTTAGTATTGTCAGTGCTTTTGACAAAAGCTGGTCAGCAGTTTATTAATGTCAGTGCTTTCGACAAAAAATGGTCAGCAGTTTAGTAATGTTAGTGCTTTAGACAAAGGCTGGTCAGCAGTTTGGCATTGTCAGTGCTTTGGACAAAGGCTGGTCAGCAATTTGGTATTGTCAGTGCTTTGGACAAAGGCTGGTCAGCAATTTGGTATTGTCAGTGCTTTAGACAAAGGCTGGTCAGCAGTTTGGTATTGTCAGTGCTTTGGACAAAGGCTGGTCAGTAGTTTGGTATTGTCAGTGCTTTGGACAAAGGCTGGTCAGCAGTTTGGTATAATCAGTGCCTTGGACGACGTCTGGGCAGCAGGTTAGTATTGTCAGTGCTTTGGACAAAGGCTGGTCAGAATTTTGGTATTGTCAGTGCTTTGAGCAAAGGCTTTTCAGCAGGTTAGTGTGTCAGTGCTTTGGACAAAGTCTGGTCAGCAGTTTGGTTTTGTTAATTGTCGGGACAAAGTCTGAACTGATCACCAGTTTGGTATTGTCAGTACTTTGGACAAATGCTGGTCAGTAGTTTGGCATTGTCAGTGTTTTGGACAAAGGTTGGTCAGCAGTTTTGTATTGTCAGTGCTTTGGACAAAGGCTGGTCAGCAGTTTGGTATTGTCAGTGCTTTGGACAAAGGCTGGTCAGTAGTTTGGTATTGTCAGTGTTTTGGACATAGTCTGGTGTGCAGTTTGGTATTGTCAGTGCTTTGGACGACGTCTGGGCAGCAGGTTAGTATGTTAGTACTTTAGACAAATGCAGAAATGCTGGTCACTAGTATGGCATTGTCAGCGCTTTGGACAAAGGCTGGTCAGCAGTTTCGTATTGTCAGTGCTTTGGACAAAGGCTGGTCAGCAGTTTGGTATTGTCAGTTGTTAGGACAAAGTCTGATCTGATCACCAGTTTGGTATTGTCAGTGCTTTGGACAAAGGCTGGTCAGCAGTTTGGTATTGTCAGTTGTTAGGACAAATATGATTTGATCACCAGTTTGATATTGTCCTTTGGACAAAGGCTGGTATGGGTCATTCTGAAATTTCGGGACAATTTACGTCACTCCAGTTCCATGACATAAATTTGAATTTATTTAATAGCTGAAGTTTCACTCTACATCTGTTATGCATATTTAATACAAATTGTTTATATTTAAAACAGCTGCATTTGGAGCAAAAAATAATTTATTAGACTTTGTTTGGTGCGATATGTGTAGTCACTCATGCCAAATCCATGGTTTTTCTCTGTCACCAAGCCTGATATAACAAAACCAAAGTGTCAATTTTTCTGCTGATCTACCATTATTTTTAAAGTTTTGTTGCAACATCCGTGAGAATATAGACTGGATATATAATTAATAAATGACACATCACTATTTTATGTCTACTTTTTTGTCCAATCCGTTCTTTGTCATAGCTTGCTTCACACTTTGTCCTGAAATTTGAGAATGGCCCGTAGTCTGTTATTGTCAGTGCTTAGAACAAAGACTGGTCCGCAGTTTTGGTAGTGTCAGTGGTTAATCCCAAAATTTGTCGGCAGTGATGGTATTGTTATTGCTCGGAAAAAGACTGCCCAGCAGTTTTGGTGTTGTCAGTTGTAACCTTGGTCTTGGACCACCCAGACAACTCAGCTAAGCTGGAGAGCCTCGCACCAAGTTCGGTCAGCAATTTGGTATTGTCAGTTGTTAGGATAAAGACTAGGCAGCAATTTTGGCAGTGTCCATTGAAAGGGCTAAGTCTGCCAGAGCAACAAGGAGTATTTTGCAGGACAGAAATCAGTATATCCCATATTCAGTATTGGAGTTTATTAGAAACACAAAAGAAGTACATTGTGCATGGTTGAGAGCCTCTATCACACAAAATTGGCATTTGAAGTACAAATGCAGTATTTTTGCATATTTACATTACAAAAAGAGCACATTTGAAGCGCTCTAATTATTAAAATTACACTTTATTTGTACTCCTAATTCACTCCAAAAATGATCCCTTGCAGGGAGTATCAAAAGAGCATTCTGGCTGCTCATGCTAGCAGGAAGCGCTTGTGCAGTACAATCGGAGTACATTTGAAGTATTTAAAAATTAATGCTTCATTAATTTTATAGGCCACATATAATATCATTTTGTCAACCAACTCAATGCAGGCCTAATTAAATAAACTACATATAATTACTTGAGCCTACATTAAAAAAAAAGAAGGTTGGAATCATTTTATAGCAGATTTTGCTGCTATCAACAGTAAAACATTTGTATCTCATAATATGGAAATTATGCTTGTAATTCAATGTACGCTGTAATTAAAAACCTGGACACACCTGCATATATTCCGAGTTAGGGATGTGATAATAATAATAATAATAATTTATTAACTTATAAAGCGCAAAAATCACAAAAAGTTTCAGCTGCGCTGTACAATATAAAAGAGACATTACAGAAAGTACAGATAAAATATAAATGTAAATTGAATTAAAATACAGTTATATAAATAAATAAATATATAAAATCATTTTAAAGTTCATAATTTAATTTAAATAAAAAAGTCTTCAAGTGTGATTTAAAAGCATCTAAAGAAGGACATTGTCTGAGGCTGTTTGGTAAAGAGTTCCATAATACTGGGGCTGCCACGCTGAAAGCTTTAGCACCGTAGGTTTTTGTCTTTGAAGTTGGAATGACTAGGAGGTTACGGCTCTCAGAGCGGAGAGATCTTGATGGAATGTAAGGCGTTACCATGTCTTTGATGTACGCTGGAGCCTGGTGGTGCAAAGCTTTGTAAGTCAAAAGACAGATTTTGTATTTAATACGTGCATCAATTGGAAGCCAGTGAAGAGACTGCAGGACTGGCGTTATATGTTCATACTTTGTTGTTCTTGTAATTATTCTGGTAGCCGTATTTTGAACAATTTGGAGTTTCTGTAGATGGCACTTGGGGGCATTCGCAAGAAGAGCATTTCCATAATCAAGTCGACATGTGACAAGGGAATGTACCAATTTTTCTGCAGCTTCATTTGTGAGGAACTTTCGGACTCTGCCAATATTTCGGAGATGGTAATTAGCTGATTTTGCACACAAGCCAATTTGAGGGATCATTGACAGAGTAGAGTCAAAAGTAACACCTATGTTTTTTGCTGTGAAAGTCGGTTTGATGTTATCACTTCCAACACACAGAATGGCACTCTTCAATCTATCCAGGTGTTGTTTGTTGGCAATGATCAATACTTCAGTCTTGTTGGTGTTTAATTTCAGCATATTGCTTGACATCCAGGAATACACCTTTTTAATTGTAGTCTCCATGTTAATAAAAGCAGCACAGGCATCGGCAGGTTCAAACTTCAAGTACAACTGTGTGTCGTCTGCATAGAGATGATAATCAGTATATTCTCTTGTCTTAACAGACTACCAAGTGGAGTGGTGTACATGATGAAGAGTAGGGGTCCTAAAATGGACCCCTGAGGGACTCCACAGAGTAGGGACTTGGCTTTGGATGTTGAATTTCCAATAAGGACACGTTGGCTTCTGTTGCGCAGATAACATTGCAACCATGCTAATGCAGTACCGGTGATACCAAAAAGTGATTCACATCTCTGGAGCAAAAAGTCATGATCGATAGTGTCGAACGCGGCACTTAAATCGAGAAGTACAAGAAGGCAAGCCTTTTTCTTGTCCAAAGCAAGAGCAAGGTCGTTGTGGACTTTGACCAGAGCCGTTTCGGTACTGTGATACTGACGATAAGCCGATTGAAGTGGTTCCAGCAGGTTGTTTTTCTTAAGATGATCTTTCAGCCTGGACGCCACAACTTTCTCAAGCACTTTTCCAATAATGAACAATGAACATGACCCATATATGTAATTGGAACTAAGCAGCTTAAGTCATAGAAGTATAAATGAAGTAGCCTACACATGTTCAAATGACATTTAGAAGTTAGAAGAGTATGCGTACTTGATTATTAAAATTGTGTCACTAAAAGTATATAATCAGTACACAATTTGTTTAGATCCACAAGATCAGTATAATGGAGTTAATTTGCAGCGTGGGTCCACATACTGATTTTGTACTGATTTTGTACTGATTTTGTACTTCTTCGCTGAGAGGACGTACTGATTTTATACTTCATTCTTGCTCTGGATGGTCAACAGTTTGGTATTGTCGGTTGCAAGCACGAAGACTGCTCTGCAATTTTGGTGTCGTCAGTTGTAAGGAGAAAGCCTGCTCTGCAGTTTTGGTAAGCATGAAGACTGCTCTGCAATTTCAGTATTGTCAGTTGTAGTACGAAGACTGCTCTGCAGTTTTGGTAATATCAGTCGTAAGCATGAAGTAAAGACTGCTCTGCAATTTTTGTATTGTCAGTTGTAAGCATGAAGACCGCTCTGCAATTTTGGTATTGTCAGTTTTGACACAATGACAGCTCTGCAATTTAGGTATTGTCAGTTTTAAGCACGAAGACTGCTTTAAAAACAAGATTGGATGAAATTCAATTGGATGAAATTCATATTGTTGCTAAACATTTTCATATCCTCACAAAAATTAAAAAAACACAGAATTCAATAAATCAGATTTAGTTTACTATAATTTTAATCAATGGCTTCACACTAGAGCTCCCACATCTAACTGATTAATCAATGCTGGTTTGATTTGAGTTGAAAATCAATTCAAGTTTGCAAAGGGAACCAGAGGTAGCATCGGATGAAATTGAGATCCTCGTCGTAAGTTCCAGCAAATCACAGAGTCTTCTTTATAGTTCAGGACAATGGCTTGATCTGTGTGATCTCAAAGGCTGGAAAAGAAAAAAATATTATTTGTTTAGCAATGAGTTACTGAAAAACAGTGAAATTTAAGTCATATTTAATACTATGTGATTCCGAACCCAAAAGTCAGAACTTGGTTAAGAGGTACATTTATGCAAAATTAAATAAATGTATGTACCTCAGCTGCCCAAAGCACAAAGTGGGACACTCATCTTTCTGAGGCCAATACACAAAAGTAACTACAATTTCCTGAACATTAAGTGAACAGTTTAGAATCCTCCCCCTGGCGGGGTCAGGATTAATCTCTGTGAGTGAAGACCCAAAAAAATTAGCGGAGTCTCAGCTCGGACAGACAAAACGTGGACTTTTGCCAATTAATTATCGTGGTTATAAATCGGCACAAGTCTGTGGGGATGAACGAAATAGATACCTTGCTGAATGTTATAATAAAGGAATGACCAATTTTGAGCATTAGAAATTAGCTTAACACTGCATCAAGAACTCCTACATCAACTTTGCATAGAAGGTTATTCTTGTACAACTGTGAGTGAGTGAGTTTGTGTTTTACGCCACATCAGCTTGTAAAACTGTGGTATTTTGATTGAAATAACTCGGAATGAATGACTGTATGAGTTCACTTAATGACAATTCTCCCTGTCTGAAATTAAGGGAAAAAATAGTAGGCGTATATCTTATCGACTCCTACAATATACTGAACAGCTAAAGGAAACTGTCAAAAACATGCAGTAAAATGGGGTAAAGTTGGCAATCCAGAGTAAAGTTGGCATGCTATTTTGACCCACTTAACACAAGAAATGCCAACTTTCCTCACTGACACTGGTATCTTTACCCCGGATTGCCAACTTTACCCCGTTTTACGGTAATGTTGATTTTACATTTGATTATTTTGTGTTGCTGCTTTGTAATTTGACAAAAACACTCTTCAGAATGTACAAGCTGAATCTTACAGAAGACATCAAACCCAAGGCCTCAACAAAAACAAGGATCATTCCTGAATTCAATAGTTTTAAAATATTAAGCAGCAGCATAAGTTCTGTATATATACTAACGGTTAGTAACGGATTGATCCATTGAATGTTATTGAGTGTGATGAAGATTCATAAGAGTTTCAATGACCTCTGACGAGCAGGAGCGTTCAACTTCAAACTGTACACTTCCAGTTCAACGTAGCTCCAATCCACTGCAAGACAATAAAAATAAACAAATTATAACCATAATCAGAGTGGCTGAAGTATCCTCATTCAGGATTTTTTAACATTATTTGTAGGGACCAGTAAAATAATTGTACAGAATAACCAGTTTTCAATGTCAGTACAAGCTCTGGTTGGTCTACACTCTACACGTATATCATTGGACATCATACTGGTTCTTTTTTCAATCAAATAAATTTTATTTGGCACAAACAATCTTCTAAAGTATACGACTCTTAAATGACACCAGCAGATGACATACTGACTCTTTTTTTATGTTAATTAAATATTTATGCATGTATTGATTCATTATACCTGCAATGTACAGGCAAACCAAAGAATTTCACAACTGGGACAATAAAGTTGTAATATATCTTCAATCTATCCATAAGTATTCAGTTCTAAATTCTTATCTGTGATTTGAGTCTGTGACAATTAGTAAGGCCAAACATATTTAATTGTTGGCTTCTCGGTTCAACAGACCTAAAAGACTTTCTACTCAGGAAAAAAAGGTGCTGAACAATATTTATTTGTTTACAGAATGAAAATTGTGATTTACGACAGATTTTTCTTGTCCTACCACTGACCTTCAAAAGCTTTCAGAAGATCCAAGAAGCTAACAATCAATTGTCAGGCCTCACAGGAGTACCTTATTAGCACTACAATTAGCTGTAGGAAATACATGATATCCAATGAATTAAATTCTCAACACAAACCTCTCAACTCTACCAGAGGGCTCTGTTAACCATGTTAACTCTTTCCGTCTGGGAGCACCCAAAGAAGAATCCAACGGTCCAAAACATTCCATCTTGAAGCAATTGCTGCAGCTGTACATGTTTCTGTGAAAGGCATATATCTGTGTTTTATAGTCTTTCAACTCCCAAAAAAAATTCTGATCACTGCAAGAAAAAGAAATGTTAATTAAATGAAATTATCTGAATAAAAACAAGATTCCGAGGATTCAAAACTTTCCGTTTTGCTATTATATTTCAGGGCTAGTGATTAACATGGAATGGGTGATGGCAATATGTATGTATTAATAGTCATTAATAATAGGGGTCTACACCGGTTCGATAAATACCGGCCGTACCGGTACAGTCTGGCCGGTTCCCGTACCGGTTTTCAAAGCAGCACTTTCGGTTCGGTTCAATAACGCTATATCCAGCTAAAAAACTCGTTTTATTGCCGAGACTTGACAGAAAATGTCCACAAAATCATGAAATAAACTCGAGCGCTTCATCATCTTGGCGTCCGCTCTGATGCGTGATAGACTTTCCGGACCAAAAATTCGGTTTTGCGGGATGCGTATTTGTAAAACGCGGATCGGGCCCGAATTTGCGGACTGACGGTACGAATCGTGTGTCGATCAAGTGTATCGATTATACGTATCGTATCGAATGTCGGCAACGATATAGAGCCCTAATTAATACTCACCTGGAGACATCTTTGTCATAATTTATAATAGCAGGATAAATACATTAAATTTAAAAACAAGAATCCGAGGATTCAAACCCTGGGTTCTGTTGGGAAATAGCAATTTAGCATAAGATCCGTGGATACAGGATCAAAGTAGCACTGCACTGCGAAGTGCAATCAGCTTTGACACCTGTTAGATTGACTTCAAGTGCTGTTTCCCAATGGCTATTTGGTAAACTGAGGGTGAAAAAACGCTTTAGAACTTGCAGAATTGCAATTAGCATTCTCAGACTGCTTCTGAGAATATATATGCACTGCAAAAAGCAATTGTCAAATGCATTATAGGCCTTCCTTGAATCGCATGGACGATCGTCACATGGGCGACATTATAATGCAAAGCTTGAAAACAGCCCCTCAAGACTCAAACAATCTATTTCACAACAAAGTACAAAAAAAAAAAAAAAAAATTATTTTTATTTTATTAAAAAAAAAAAAAAAAAAAAAAAACCATAGCAAACCATCCCCAATTCCACAACGCATTTTAGTTCACCTCTATATGAACACAAAATGGCCCACTTGACCACATCTAGACCTGTATTAAGGCTGGGAAAACTTTTTTCCAAAAATCTCTCAGACTGGTTTTTAGATAAAATTACCCTTGGGGAACCCAGGGTAAAAAACTGTTTCAGAAAGTTTATGCAACATGTAATGCCTTTTGTAATCAAGAAATTGACAATGCTACTTGACATGCATATATATTGTCATAGTAAAAAGCCACAAAAACATGCCAAGAAACATGAAATTCTGAAAGTCTGACAGACACAAGTCAAGAAATATAAAGAATGTGATTATTTCAAATACATTGAAATAAAACCAGAAAATTGTAGATATAACTTAGAAAATTATGAATTCATTTTTTCAAAGAAGTACCTATGTTTTGTTGAACACATAGTTTTTTTAAAGGGTTTTATCTCTGAAAGCTCATCAGTAAAACCACAGCATGTTTTTCTACAGCCAACATCAAAATATTGCTTTTTCAAAAGTAATTAGCCACAGATTAGGCATATGACATTTTATTTATTGTCTAGAGTGATGTTGACTGTGCAGAGTATCATACATACTTAAAATGTATTATTAGTGAAATCGTAACTTCAACATACATGTATACAATTGTTAAGTTATATCCATCGCCACCTTGAACTTGAAATATTTCTGAGTCCCAAAATAGACACTTTAACTAAGGTATACTTAACACATATTTGGAGAATATATGTAAGATGCACACATAATTGCATATGTAGGTGAAGTTGCCAGGGAAAGGAATGATTCCCCTGACCTGACATTTTCATCAAATAGTTACACCGACATTGAATGGCTAATCTTAATCAAACGTTATACATAAGTTATCATTATAATATTGTAAGTAAAAGTTGAGCAGTTTCACAGACCTGTGTTGAGTACACCCGCAATATTTTGTTGATCTGTTGTTTTTTAGTAATGCCATGAATGCCCATGATAAATGTGATAAATTAAATTTGGGGCGAGTAAAATTGCTAAACAAAACTATTGTGGATGAAACACCAATAAAATAAAGAGTTTTAAGCATTTATGTAAAATCTATATAGAAATAGATTAGCTATCAGTTCTACATTTATAAATACCATATATATACAGGATCCTTGGTGCATCAATGAAAGCATTAGAATTTTTTTTTCTTTTACTTATTATAAATTTGTTGCGAGTGAAATAGAAAGAAGCAGGCTATTGACACTGACAGTAACCTATGCTTATGGGGGGTACTGCTATTTTTTTGAATTAAACTAATTGATTGCTACTGATGATGCGGTAAAAAGAGAAAACCAAAATGTTTTGAAACCCAAAAATATCAAACACCCCAAATTAAAAAGGAATTGGTGTTGATTAAAACCACAAGGCCAAATATGTTATATTGTAGGCCTAATCATCAAAATAATTACATTTTCAAAACAGTTATGTTTTGATCTGTCAAAATACAGCATTTATTTATTTTCAATTGTGTTTTTTTTTTTTTTTTTGTACGCAGACTAGATATGTAGATTATGGTACTCTATTACTTTAATGTCTGCTCTTTGTCTGTAGATGTGTTGCTGTTTATTTATTGGCAGACACCCATTTTCAGCATCTCTTTGTGACTGCTGTCACATTGTCATTTGCTTACTTGTTCATGGGAAATAGATTTGTACCGCTCTAGCAATCTAGTAATTTCATCATCGTACACTCAGGTGATTTTGTTAATACAGCAAATATGGCTATAAGGATATTCTTACAATGTCTTATTGTTAGATATTGATCAGATTTGTTCACCTGAGTTTGTTGCATTTTTTTGGAGTTGGTTTGTTTATATCTAATAAGTTTGTTTGCCAGAGGGCAAAACAGCGTTGTTTGTGTTGTCTGCTTGTAGCCAACCATGTGTGTTTGACCTTGTTCAGCAATTTTCACAAGTTGTTGAACCTTAACAACTTATTATTGAACTTAATAGCATTAAGAAAGGATTTTAAGGCCATGTCTGTGGATTATTTTGGTGTTGTGGCATTTAGAAATTTTGAATGTCACGTAATGGATGTACCTTTCCTGGTGCAGAGCATTGGAAAAATAAACATTTAGGCAGGTAGGTGCCTTTATACATAGTCAGTGTCCATCTGGTTTCAGCCACAAATGGAATTTAAATATGATTGAGATACCAATCAGCTAAACCTAATGTGCTCTGACATTACATGGGGTTGGACCTTTCCATAATTCCTCTGCATTTGCATCATTGGACTTACAAATTCTAAATATACTTAACTAGTGGTTAGTGTTTATATGGGAGAAACTCATACTGTATTATTGAGGAAGTGGTGGTCCCACTTCCTCTTTGTAATTGTCGAAGTTGTGAAAATGCTGCAGTTGGAGGATCAGAACTTTTGGTGAGTTTTTGGGTGTTCCTGGGTCCATTTAACCAACAGAAAGTGTCGGCATTGACTCTTTATCTAATTATACGTCCCATGTGGGTACTCACGATGTCATCCTTGCTTGCTAACCTTAAGAATTCTGGCTTGGAAATCTCCACAAAAAGGACTCTGCAGATTCATTTTTGCATTGAAATTCGCGCTGTTTGGGACAACTTAAAATGCGGGACCTGGGCGCGGGACGGGACGCGATCGCGGGACGAAACAATTGGCGTAAATTGCGGAACACACAGAGCACCAGTGAAACAAACAGTGAATGACACTCTCTGTAATCAATTGATTGCTAGAACCTGCCAACTTGATAACAAGAACCTGCCAAATAAAAACTTAATTGTCAGATTGAATTGCACTTCAAAATCACACCTTTGTCACTTCATGGCCATTGAAGGTGTCCCCATTAATTGCATTTAATCCAGTTGCAGTGAATGACACTCTCTGTAATCCATTGATTACAAGACCCTGCCAATTAAGAGTGATTGTCAGATTGAATTTAATTGCACTTTAAATCAAGCCTTTGCCATTGAATGCCCTTTCATTTCTTGACCACATTTTCTACCATGCAGATCAAATGCTGACCAAAATGCAGAGATAAATTCTAAATCTAAATTTTTACTTTTAAACTTATTTAAGTTTTAAATATATAGTGGCAGGAGAATTTACTTGATTCTTTACCATCACAACTGTTTCTTTTTGGCATGGTCCACAGGGTCGGCATGGTCCACATTTTACACAAAAGTAGGCCTAACAGTGACAGTGTAAATGTAATGGTAATTCTGATTGGTCAAGATGCATGGTCACATGATAGTTGGTCCATGATTGGCTCTGCAAAGAAGGTTAGTCGACTGGTTCTCTTGATTTGTGTCATTAAAATGTGATTAATGTAATTTATAGGCTTCAGAACTTGAAATAAATTTTCCTCTGAATCCTCTTGAATTTTCTGTAAATATTTTGGCATTTTAATTTGCAATCTGCCAGCAGATTTTAATTTCTAAGTGCAGGTGGTCACAAGCTTCGCCTTTGTTGCTGAAATGGATTGAACCGGTGTATCATTTTGACAATATCACAATGTAAAACAAGGACCAAAAAGGTGTAACTGGAGCCAAATAGCCTAAAATGATACAGAAACCAGGTTTAATTGACACCAGGCATATTGTCAAGGACGAAGCATGGTAGGCCTATGACTTCTACCAGAAAACCCGCTGCCAGCAGATATTTGAGGCTAGGATGTGTGTGCCTGAACATGACAGTTAAGGAGGACATGGTGGTCCAAATTGATAAGCATAAATGGACATTGATGTCAACAATGGAAATATAAAGGTGATGCAAAATGTCAGATTGCACTCGGACAACAAATGCACTCTGTATTTATGAGATATTGTGGTGGCAGCACTTGTCAGTGTTCCTGGCCCATGCTGCCACCTGGCTAGGCTGACAGAAAGCATATGACCCAGTTCTGCACATTGAGCAAAATTTAATGTTGAAGGGAATGGTGTCAAATGAAGGTGTATTTAAAGAATAAAACTTTCAATTACATAAGGGGGTTACCTGTTTCTTGTCTTAATAATGAAACCTTCAAATACATCTGAAGCAATAATAATTATTGTTAAAATGAGGACAATGTCAATTTTTAGGAAATAATTACAATAATATACTTGGCATTACTTGCGTACTTTTTTAAATGACTTGTGTAGTTTTTAAATGTCATCATAACTCAACTAATACTATTGTCTGTTCCAATGATTGTGTGTACATAATAATAAATATATATATATATATGTGTTTTAATAATACAGGCCATGTGTTTGATATTACTGAAAATGTATTACTGAAAATTTTAGCTGACTCTCATCAAAGGTCATTGGTATTGGTTAAGTAAGAAATTGCGAGCCTTTTAAAATGCTGATCCTTCACCATCAGCTTGTGATTTTCTTCAAATGTCAATCTTGTGAAGTCCAACAGTTTTCAAACAACTTTTTGTTCCATTTTATTTTTTGGTGGTTGCAACTGTCAAAACCACTGGATAGCAATGCACTTTCAAAATAACTTGTGTTTCAGCAAATTTTGTATTACAACATTTTGGTCGGATCTACATAGGTTTTCGTTTTATTAATCAAAATTGCAGGATATTTAGATATTTAAATTAAAATGCAAAATCTTAGGCGTGTGAATTTCATCTTATCAAAAGCTCTGTTATTGTAATTTTTGTGTACCACAGGGAATTGCTTGTTTCGCCTACAACTTGTCTGACAGTGTCTGTGGTATTTGGCTATTGGTTGAGGCACCGTTTCTTATCTAGGCTCTGTTTTTGCTGCATTCAATAATATGGATACAGTGTAAAGAGTCTAAAGACAATAACTGCAATCAAAGTTGAAGGGCTACCAGGCCACCACTTCCTTTCATTCCGCTTTGCGGTGTGAGTTCTAGTTATTATTATTGTGGTTGAAGAAAGTGTAATTATCCAATATTGTTAGTGCCTTACAGGCAATTTCATTAGTGTGCAATTCTCAAGTTCTTTGGCCACTAAATACATAGCATTTCTGGTTAATCTGATTGGTTCAGGAACAACAGAACGTCACACAGCAGCTTTATCAAACGTAGTATGTACCCGTGCTGCATTGATGTCTCACAGGCAACTGTGAATGACCAGAATCGCGTGGTAATGAAATTGCCTGTAACTATGCTAGTCATCTCCATCTCACCTCCCCAGTTTCTGCTGCATGGAGGGGACATCAGGGAATTAGGTAGATGTCGGGAAGATGGGCAGAAAGGTCCAAATGTACCTGTAAAATACAACAATATATAGTTATATTATCAAGTGGTCTAATGATTCATCTTGGTGAGTACACGCTCAAGAGTGTCTATCTTCAGTCTGTAGGGTGGTGTGTTCCACTTATTTTTCCAATCTCTAGTAAGTTTTATGATTGTATATACCATAGCTAGGATATACTTATATTCAGAATTTGAAGCCTTTTCATAAAAGATTTTACCAGAGTCTATGTCTATGTGATATTTCTCACTGATGTATCTGGTTATATCTGCAGCTCCTCTGCATCTCAGGAATGAGTGATCTCGTGACTGTATGAATGAGTAGTCACACATGGCGCAGTTCATTGACCTATTGTTTCGTTTGAGCCGATTGTAATGATCGGAGATCACTGTGTGCATAGGTATCTTATATTTGTTATTGAATGCTCTCCCTGCCCATGATTTCCATACATCACTCAAATTTCTTCCCATTTGTAGTTCAATATTGTATTGCTTATAGTTTTTGGCCATGATTTTTTGGTAGATTAATTTATAATTGCTGTTATCCCAGTTAACCAGTTTTGGATGTTTTTAAGGTTGTAAAGAAGCTGTACATGTTGTCTGCGTTCTTTATGAGAGGCTTGTTGTCAAATTTGGTGTCGGTGCTAAATTTGTTTACAGTGTTCCCAACTAACTGCCGAAACAGTATAGTCCAGGGATGCTTGGCACCCTCGTTTGCATAGTAATTCAACCACACACCATATTGCGCAAGACATTTGATCTTTATATTGGGGAGATTGAATCCTCCATCCTTGGCTGGCCTAGCAAGATGGTTATTACTATAGTCCTCTGGTCTAGTATCCCTACCGGGTATAAGATGCAAAAATCATGGGTGACATGCTCACACCTGCAACAGCTAAAAACTCCTCCCCGAGCAATGCCACTCACCTCGACTGTCCACCTATCATTATTGCTCTATCCTGTCCTTCTGATAACAGCAAATAACAGTAAAACAGCCCCCTTATTTACGTTTTCTGCCTCTACTGTTGTTTTCCCACCAGGGGCGCATGAATCTCCATCGTAGTTCCGCTATTGTTCACGTTTAGGACTGGCGCCACCGTCTGCCTTCCCGCCAAAAACATCCACACACTTCACTGCCTGCACCCTGGCTGACCTACTTCTACTCATCTTATCTTCGCGATCTTACCCTCATTTTAACGCTCTTTCCAAGCCCTAGACGTATCAAGATGTCTCACCTATTATCCAAGCTCCTACGCGCTATCTCTCAAGTCCAATCTGCATAGCAGCATCCAATCACCAATGCATTTTTCACTTTGGCCAGGTTCATCTTCAAGCACAATCTCACAGCAGACGACTCAGTGCACACCCCTGCTGTGTAGCATTTGGCAATGTGCCAAAATATCACTTATTCTTTTTCATCACCAATATACTTTCTGAACTCCATTCACATATTTTCCGTGCTCATGTATTAAACCTCTACCATTTCAATCAAAGCACATGCTTTCAGACAAACTGCACATTTTTTTCATTGCCCATTCAATCTTTCCAGTGCCATCACTGGCAATCTAACTCTTCATTTTCACTCATAGTGGGGGATCGGGAGGGGGGGGGGCTCCATTCCCCCCTAAAAATGTCCCTCAATGGGTATATCTAGTTGTATATAAAGTTATTGACATGTCTACCAATGGTATCTATGTGTTTTTTACTTGGAGGTATTATTCTATTGGTATAAGCCAATATGGACATTGCCTTTGAGTGCAATATTGTAGACTTACCCAGTTGTGTCATGTGCCTATTTTTAAATCTACTTAAATTATTCTTAATTCTTGTAGCTACTTTGTCTCAATTCAGGTCTCTTGTTTTACTGAAATTATGATGAAATTGGAAACCTAATATCTCTACGGGATTCTGGTCAGCTATCCCAATTTTTTGCGATAGCTTCCAAAATACAGAGTCTTAGTCTTTTCGGCATTACACTTCGCAGCAGAGGCCCTCTCAAATATTTTAATGATTTTGTCACTTGTCTCAACTTCTTTTTTGTCTTTCAGGAAGAGTGTAGTGTCATCTGCATAAGCAGTGATCTTAACACAATTTGTATTGTCTAGTTTTACACATGAAATATCTGAGCATTTGTTTATTGTTCTAATGAGAGGCTCTGCGCTAATAATAAACAGCACCATCGATAGTGGACAACCTTGCCTCACTGATCTCGTAACATGGATGCGCTCAGTTAGACCATGGGGCGTCTGTACCTGAGAGTATATGTTTTCATATAGAATATTAATCCTTTTTGTAATGTTGTTACCGAGGTTAAGTTTATGTAAGATATTATTAATATAGTCATATTCTACCCTGTCAAATGCCTTTTCTAAGTCAATAGCCTCTAAGATACCTCCTGGATATTTGTCATTACATAAGTACTCATCTCTTTCAATAAGATCATTAATTAGCCTAATATTTTCGAAAATGAATCTTCCTTTTACAGCGCATCCTTGTGTTGGAGTGATAATTTTAGGGACTATTTTAGATAAGCGATGTGCAATGACAGAGCTCAGAATTTTATAGTCAGTGTTAAGTAGACTAACTGGTCGCCAGTTTTTGAGATACCTCCTGTCGCCCTTCTTATATAATAATTTAACAATAGCTCCTCTTTGAGTGTCAGTCAGATGCCCCTGCAAAAATACCCCATTCAGTATTTCACACAGGTCATCAGATTAAACATTTTCACATTGTCAAAGCCTCTTGTCCGAGCTGGTACAGCGAGGCTTTGACTCTGTTGATAGTTTTTCTTGTGGTATTAGTCAAATAGAGAACTGCAGTGCCCTCTGGCGACTAAGCCAATCAGAAGGCAGATTGCATTCAGCAGTTGGACCAAATACCATATTTAGAAAATATAGCTTTTGTTTTCCTGAGGAATTACAATCCATAATCCCTGTAATCACAGATATGATTTTAATCACCTGGGGATAGTTGATGACAGTTTTTAAGCTGATGGCTCTGTTTCAACAGTTACACCTGGATGCATTTGTGTAGACTTGACTTGGTTCCATTGAGAAACATTACAACTGTCCCAAAGTGACAGATAGCTAGATAGATAGATAGATAGATAGATTGGTTGATCGATTCATTGATTGACTGTTGATTGATTGGTTGATTGATTGCTCGATTAACAGGCCCACATCGATAGACCTACATTGATAGATCATAAATGTGTGAATATGAGGGATCTATAGGCCTAAATTTCCTGACGCCATGATGCATGCATTGCATGTCATTTAAAAAACTTTTTTATACTCTCAAAATTATGGAGCTGTATGATACTATAATTATCAAACAAGAAATGCTTCAAAAAAGAATAGCAGTAAAATATGAAGACAAGTGTTGCCAAAATAAATAGCATTTTCAGTCAGCCTGATTGGTTCAGAAACAGCAGAACGTCACACAGCTAACATATCAAACTTAGTACCTGCATTGATTCCTCACAACTGTGAATAACCGGATTCTCGTGGTAATTTTAAAAATAACGTGCACAAGGCACTTTAAAGGGCGCTCCTATAACTCATGACACTGCAAGTTCTTGAAAACCAATGCAACCATTAACCATCTAATCCATGTCACTGTTTCATTGTTTTCCTTCTTTCTCTATGTCAAGCTGTCAGTCTTGCTGTGTTTGTAGAGCTGTGTTTCTAGGTTTCTACCCATCTATCTAGTATCTATCTATATCTATCTTTCTTTCCAACCTACTACAACACATTGATGAAGCATACAGAGGTGTTTTGTCCCAATTGCTGACCTCTTGTTGTTTTGACAAATTCTGAGTGTGGGAAACCCCCGCTGAATGACATCACAGGACTCCCTCTTTCCAGTTTTTCTGGGATGGTTTTCCTGGGTCTCTAAAATGGTATTTAAACTATGTGCATGTCCCTGTAAAGTTGATCAATCCATTCTTGGCTGATATAATGCAATGTGTGAAGTTTTGATGTCAAATGGAGCTGTAATGTGCCCATAAATCGACCCACACGATTCTTCAGGATTTCAATGACAACAGGGAGCTCTCTTAGCAGAGAGCGCCCTAAAAATCACCTGTAATACTGTTTTTGTTTAAGGAGCCAGCAATCCCCTTAAACTTCCCAGCTGTCGCAATTCAACTGGATTATAGTTCATATTTAATTGGAATAAAAGCTGTTATGTAATGACCAACACTTAACTGTAACAGCCTCTCAGATTGGCGCGCACAGAGTCCTTCGCATGCATGCTTGATGACCACACTAATTGTGGCCATCCAGGTCAGAGGCTCACTGGAGCCAGTGAGCAGTGATCCTCTGACCACGGGAGAATGCAGATACAATATCCCATGCCTTTAGATAGAATTCCCTCGGCAGTCCATCATTACCTGGTGACTTATTATTGTGCATTCTGTCTAGTGCCATACGGATTTCATCCATGGTGATATATTTATTAAGTGCAGCAAACTCATTGTCATCCAATTCCGGAGTGTCGAGGGATTCCAACATTTTATCACAGGCTTCATTGCTAATACCTTCTGAGGTATATAGGTGGCTATAGAAGTCCCTTATTTCCTCACTTATTTTATCTGGATCACTTATTTCATTCTCATCAATAATCAATGATTGTACAGTTTCATTTACCTGGTTTTTACTCTCCAGATTATAAAAATATCTGGAACCTCTCTCTTCTGCTGGCAGCAGTAGCTGCCTACTTTTAATTTTGGCACCCTCTACTTCATATTGAAGAATTTTATTTAGCTCTTGTTTTAGTTGATTTATTTCAGCAAAATCTTTTTTTTCCATACTTAGTTGTATTTCTAAGTCAGTATTTATTTTTGTCTTTTTGTCTTTTCGTAAGTCGGCTTCCTTCTTGCTTATTTCAATGAGTAGACTTTTTAGCCTACCTTTCCCTTTGTCCCACCAATCCCCGCTATCAACAAAATTGCATTTATATAGGCGCCATTCTTCCAAGAAATGCTTTATTTTAGTTATGGTATCTTCTTTGTCTAAAATACTTGTGTTTAGTTTCCAATGAGTTCTGCGTATCTTCTTTTTGCTCTCAGATGTCGTCTGAAATAAATCTATTTCAACCATGCAGTGATCGCTGAAAGGACATAACTGTGAATTGTATGACTTTACGATGGCACAGTCTGATGCAAGGAATCTGTCAAGAAGTGCACAGTTGTTTTGACCTATGTAAGTTGGTCTTTTGTAATTGAAAATGTTCGTTAGATCATGTAAGTTACTGCCTTTTATGAAATTAACCAAATTAATGTCTTTTTGCTTACTTTGAGCATTTGATGTACGTTCCCAACTATTTGTTACCGTATTAAAGTCCCCTCCTATTATATAGGTGCAGTTTTGATCCTTGATTGATTCTGACAAGAAATCAAAATCTACATTCTGCTTTGATTTATCACCGGGATGGATATATGTATTTACAAAGCTGTATTGTCTATTATCTATTGTTATGTTTATTTTTATGGGACTCCTATCCTTATTAATGAATTTGCATTCATTGACTGTGAACAGCATACTATTTCTGATCAAGGTTGCTGTGCCAATGCCTGCTTTTTTTCAGTTTTGCTATATTGGTATATTTTACAACTGAGTGTACTTTCAATCTTTTTTTTTCTTGTACCCTCAGATATACATGATGTTTCCTGAAGAAATGCGAAGTCCCATTTTAATTTCCCTATGTAGTATAGTAATTTATCCAATTTACCCTTTCCATTTATCCCACCCCTGCAATTTAGAGATATTATCTTAGTCATCTCTTACCATTCTTCCCTGCATCCATCTGTGCCATCGTCTCGTCCTCTAGAAGTAGGTTCACAGGAGGTTCTCTTTTAGGAGGAGAATTCAGCCACTTGGTTTCTGCCACGAGTGACTCATCTCAACCCTGTCATTTGGTTTCAGCCACGGATGATATTATGCAACACAATTCATTTGGTTACTGCCACGAATGATGTGTATACATTTACCTTGCCATCAGGTTTCAGCCTCAGATGACTTACATATGCATCATACCTCAGATGTTCGCCGAACACATGAAACAAAGGAAAGACATAATTTGTTAGGTATATATATAAAGTACAAGTTTCCATATTGTAATTAATCATTCTTGACACAATGGGATTATTAAAGGAAGGAAAAATAAATGAATAATTAAATAAATAAATGCATTTTTTGCATCTGCGGTGGACGACAAATGGTCCAGGCATCCCTGTATATTATATAATAAACATTTATCTATACTTCCATTGCTTCATGTCCACGGACAAACCAAGGCAGAGTGCACCTAAGAAGAACAAATGTCTTGCGCATTGACATACCCAGCTCTATCTGGTAAGGCAGGTTCGTTTCCATTTTTAGGGTGATTCGCTTTCCATTCTGGAAGACTTTTTACCCTCGGCAATGTATACATTGCCGACGGGTATTGTAGTTACTTTGGGAAAATTTGTCCGTCCGGCGGGCGGGCGGGCGGGCGGGCAGGCGTCCGGATAACGGGCGTCCCACTTGTGTATTGGGAGTAATGCCAAAACTATGGAATGTATACTTTTTATTTTTGGGACATTATTATATCTTTTATCCTAGTTGTGCCTTTTAGGGGTCTAATCCACATGAGATTAATACTTTTCTCACAATTATTGAAAAATGTGAAAAAATATTTTTTTGTGTATTGGGTGTCAAGCCAAGACCATGGCATGCATATTTATCATTTTTGGGTAAATATGGTATCTTTTATCCCAGTTGAGCCTTTCATAGGTCTAATCCCCATGACATTAATACTTTTCTCACAATCATTGAAAAATGTGAAAAATTGTTTTTTTTCTGTTTCTGGGACAGAACTAAAAGCTGCAGTACTTTTGACACTGAAATTTGCATATTGTATGTCTTAAATACCCAAGAAGTGTTTTTTGTGGGTCTAAATGCTCTGAGAAAGTTGAACGGACGACAATTTACCAAAAATATGAAAAAATACTATTATTTTAAACTAGTATGATTCAGTCAATTTGAAGTTAAATCTATGAAATTTTCCAATTAGGTGTCTAACTTATGCCTCTTTAAACATCTCTAATCAGTTGGAATGTCGGTCCTATGAATTTTTATAAAAACCCAAAAATTCGAAAAAATCCCAATTTTCCAACATTTCTGCGTGAAAAGCCAAATGGTAATGGGTAAGTTAGTTAACTTTAGGTCTTATTGTAGTTCGACACACTATTGACTAATATTCACTGCCATTGCATGAGTTGTTGCAATTTTTTCCGTTGAAATGTATGATTGAAAAAATGCAAAAAATCATTAAAATGACTATTTACTCTCTATTTCCTTCTGATGTCATACCAGTTGTTGACCTTTTTTTGTCAAAATAAACCTGACATGTTTCACATCATCATGATGCTGATTTTGAACAATATGAAAATTTTTATTCGCAGCAGAGGTCAATATTAACAAAATGAGATATATATTAAGGATTTTCAGATAATCATATATCAGTAAATATTGGACCTGGTCAATCAAATTTGCCACAATAATGTCAAAGTTTGACTTTTTCTACCTCTCCTCATGAAATATTATCAATAGGAAATATATAAATTTTATATATAATTATGTGGACTTTCAAAGCATTAATTAAGTATATTCAAAAACATGCATTTGTGTGTTAATATTTTAAAACATTGACACTAAATCTTTAACTCCCATTATTATAACTTTACGGTTAATATCTGAACTCAGTGATGTAAATTTTAGAAGATAAATTAATGTCAGCCCCTTTTATTCAGTTGTTTGCATGAAAATTAAATGTGAATGAATCAGACAGATTGGCTTTTGTTGAATGGAGCACTGGAGAAGTCTTGATTATGTAATGTTATGTCACATGGTAATTGTCTTCCCTGCTAATCCTTTGACAAGAAATCTTAAAACTCTCAATTCTAACTTAATGGTTTAAATCTAACCTCAGTTATGTACATTTTAACATATGGAGTACTGTCAGCTTATTTTCATTTTGGCCTTTAATGAAAATTAAATATGAACATATAAGACAGACTGGCAATAAGACCACTATGTATATATAGAGGGTTATCAAAATAAAATTACTTGGCATGCAAACCCCATTTCTGCAAATTTCAGTGTGTAATTTTACATTTTAAGACATTATTGGATAAATTTGACTTTTAATTCATTTTAAAACTCACACCAATTGTATTTTTAGCATTTTAAAGAAATATTGTTTATGGGGTAAAAGTGTCATCATTGGAAGGGGTCCAGTTTTTGTTGAATGGGCCTGGACACATTGTGTCTGTGCTTCATTGTACCCCTCTCCTCCAGCCATTCATGTTATGTAACATTGTGTCACTAATCTTCTGCAGTGACCAAAGCTAGGAACAAAGGAGCACAAAAGCAGTGCACAGCACCCTCAACTTTTTAACAAATTTTCTTTTTTCTTAGAAATATGTCCAAACTGCATTGACACCAACTTTGTAGTTTTATATTGAACAAATAAAGAAATTTCTAATTTGAATAAAATATGTAGGCCAAGTAGAAGCTGAGATAATATGTAAATGGCACTGCCATGAAATTCGCGCAACACTTAAAAAAGTTTTTGTAGGACTTATATAGACAGAGAAAAATGTAGAATAGCAAGATAAACTAGACAAAAATATAATAGATAAATATATAAATATATCGATAAATAGAGAGATAAATAAATAGACAGATAGATAGATAGATAGATATAATGACAGACAGATAGATAGATAAATTGATAGATAAATACATTAAATAGATAAATAAGATTTATAGATAATCAGCTAAATGGTAAAAAGGCAGACAGCACTGAAAGCTGCCAAAGTCAAGTCTATGTTAGATTGTTGATATTACATAACAGTATAAATATATAGTAATACAAAAACAATCACATTGCATGCAAGTAGATTATCTGTTCACTGTTACATAATCATCAGTTTATAAGATTATGTAACTTTAATTTTGTTATGTTTTCTTGTCTGATTTAAATTAAATGAATCACATGTTAATAATTTAATTTAGCTTGTCAATGCTAATAATTAACTATTCCATAAAAATTATTGGTACAGGATATATTACTAGAGAAAATTGAATTTTTAAGACACTTTTGAAGATGAATATGTTATGTTTTGTTAAATACGAAACTAAATCATTGATAAGAAGCTGGACCCACTTGACCTAATTCCAAACTGTGGACTGTTGATGTTGAGACCATCACTGCACAGATTTTTGAGTCTTCTCTTGCACTCAATTCGCTTCGCTCAACGGCCTTCGGCCATTTCGCTGCGCGAATATTACTTTTTGTAGCCCATGCAGACTGTACACAGAGTTGGGACATGTTTCTTTTGTTTTGTTTTTCTTTACAGCTATTGTTATTCTTCAAAGTTTGACCAGCATTTAAACTTTGTATTAACTAGCAACTTGCTTAGTCTTAAAAGATATATATATATATATATACTGGCATAAACCTTGTTTTAGTCTTACTATTTACAATGGTTTTGATTGGAGACATCTTTACTATAATTTATGTTTTTAGACCCATATTCCATATTTGTAATTTATGATAAGAATAGCTAAGACTAGATAGATAGATAGATAGAAAGATAGAGATAGATAGATAGATAGATAGATAGATAGATAGATAGATAGATAGCTGTAGATAAATAGATAGATATATAGATAGATAGATTGATAGATGCATGTATACATAGATGGATAGATAGATAGATAGATTATAGATAAAATTTGCATACAGAAGTTCATTTTAAAAATGGACTTCTGTATGCAATAGATAATCTGACTGTCGCCTAGCCCTGGTTGTTTGTATTATCTATTTGTAAATGTGGTCAGCAAGGTTGTTCCAGCATATGATTGGAAGATGCTTGATCTATATATTAATACAGAACCTGGGATCCCAGTTAAACGGGCAAATTCCAAAAATAAAGAATGTTCAAAGAGTATTGGCTGTCATTTCTAGTAGAATCATTTTACAATTTTTAAATTTGGCAGTTATTTAGAATGCTTATATAGAAATTTAGTCATATGCAGTATACATGAGATATGTGACAGGAACTGGGGTAAAATCCATGTTGAATGGCCGAAAAACGGGAAAAGTTGCATGTCCAATGGCTGTGTGGTTTCATGTAATATGACGCTGTGGCACTATTTTTGCTGATATTGACTTCAGGAATGAATGGAAAAGTGTCTAACAATAATATCCTTCAAACAATAAATTCATAACTCATTTCGAAATCTATGAATATGTTTTTAAGGTTATTTTAAAAAGTCAAATAATTCTTGTAAATTATGTTACCAAGATTCAAGGCCACTTTTATCATGTTAATACTTGCCAATTCTCAAATTCAAGAACATCATTACCACGTTTGAAAAGTCTAATTTTTGGTGCAGTTTACGGTTTTGAAATATATTGAAAACTCTCTTCACAGGAGGCCAAAGAAGATCAAAAAGTTATTTTGTCATTTTTAGATGTAAATTATGTTACCATAGCCTACAGAAAAGACCAATAGAGATAGAAAAACAATTATTTTCGATTTTTGTGGGCCTTTTATGCCTGAGATCATATGGTAAATTTCATGAATTTGTGATGACTATTTTGGCTCTGAGAAGGGACAAAGTGTCCAAATGTGTGTAAATTTGTTCTAAACAGTGTAAATTACGTTACCATTTATCATTTTAACCTGTGAAATTGCATTGGAAATTAGCAAAATAAAAGTTAAGATTAGTGAAAGACATTCCAGAAACTGTGCCTCTTGACAATGTATAAAAGATATTGAGCAAAAATTTTCATTTCCGTGGTGGTCACTTTTTCACTTTTTTACCCTCGGCAATGTATACATTGCCGACGGGTATTGTAGTTACTTTGGGAAAATTTGTCCGTCCGGCGGGCGGGCGGGCGGGCGGGCGGGCGGGCGGACGGGCGGGCGGGCGTCCGGATAACGGGCGTCCCACTTGTGTATTGGGAGTAATGCCAAAACTATGGAATGTATACTTTTTATTTTTGGGACATTATTATATCTTTTATCCTAGTTGTACCTATTAGAGGTTTAATCCACATGAGATTAATACTTTTCTCACAATTATTGAAAAATGTGAAAAAATATTTTTTTGTGTATTGGGTGTCAAGCCAAAACTATGGCATGCATATTCATCATTTTTGGGTAAATATTGTATCTTTTATCCCAGTTGAGCCTTTCATAGGTCTAATCCCCATGACATTAATACTTTTCTCACAATCATTGAAAAATGTGAAAAATTGTTTATTTTTTGTTTCTGTGACAGAGCTAAAAAACTGCAGTACTTTTGACACTGAAATTGGCATATTGTATGTATTAAATACCCAAGATGTGTTTTTTGTGGGTCTAAATGCTCTGAGAAAGTTGAACGGACGACAATTTACCAAAAATATGAAAAAATACTATTATTTTAAACTTGTATAATTCAGTCAATTTTGAAGTTAAATCTATGAAATTTTCCACTTAGGTGTCTAACTTATGCCTCTTTAAACATCTCTAATCAGTTGGAATGTTGGTCCTATGAATTTTTATAAAAACCCAAAAATTCGAAAAAATGCCAATTTTCCAATATTTCTGCATGAAAAGCCAAATGGTAATGGGTAAGTTAGTTAACTTTAGGTCTTATTGTAGTTAGACACACTATTGACTAATATTCACAGCCATTGCATGAGTTGTTGCAATTTTTTCCATTGAAATGTATGATTGAAAAAAGGCAAAAAATCATTAAAATGTCTATTTACTCTCCATTTCCTTCTGATGTCATACCAGTCGTTGACATTTTTTTTGTCAAAATAAACCTGACATGTTTCACATCATCATCATGCTGATTTTGAACAATATGAAAACTTTTATTGGCAGCATAGGTCAATATTAACAAAATTAGATAAATATTAAGGATTTTCAGATAATCATATATCAGTAAATATTGGCCCTGGTCAATCAAATTTTGCCACAATTATGTCTAAATTTGACTTTTTCTACCTCTCCTCATGAAATATTATCAATAAGAAATATATAAATTGTATATATGTATAATTATGTGGACTTTCAAAGCATTAATTAAGTATATTCAAAAACATGCATTTGTGTGTTAATATTTTAAAATGTTGACACTAAATCTTTTTAAAACTGCCAATTATTATAACTTTATGGTTAATATCTAAACTCAGTGATGTAAATTTTTAGAAGATGAATAAATGTCAGCCCCTTTTATATATTATATTTAGTTGTTTGCATGAAAATTAAATGTGATTGAATCAGACAGATTGGCTTTTGTTGAATGGAGCACTGGAGAAGTCTTGATTATGTAATGTTATGTCACAGGGTAATTGTCTTCCCTGCTAATCCTTTGACAAGAAATCTTAAACTCTCAATTGTAAAGTTCTTAATGGTTTAAATCTAACATCAGTTATGTACATTTTAACATATAAAGTACTGTCAGCTTACTTTTATCTTGGTCTTTAATGAAAAACATATAAGACAGACTGGCAATAAGACCGCTATGTATATATAGAGGGTTATCAAAGAAAATTACTTGGCATGCAAATCCAATTTCTGAAAATTTCAGTGTGTAATTTTACATTTCAAGACATTATTGGATAAATCTGTCTTTTAATTCATTTTAAAACTCACTCCAATTGTATTTTTAGCATTTTAAAGAAATATTGTTTAGGGGGTAAAAGTGTCATCATTGGAAGGGGTCCAGTTTTTTTGTGAATGGGCCTGGAGACAGTATGTCTGTGCTTCATTGTACCCCTCCCCTCCAGCCATTCATGTTATGTAACATTGTGTCACTAATCCTGTCCAGTGACCAAAGCTGGGAACAAAGGAGCACAAAAGCAGTGCACAGCACCCTCAACTTTTTAACAAATTTTCTTTTTTCTTAGAAATATGTCCAAACTGCATTGACACCAACTTAGTAGTCTTATATTGAACAAATAAAGAAATTTCCAATTTTAATAAAATATTTAGGCCAACTAGAAGCTGAGATATGACTTTTTGTAGCCCATACAGGCTGTACACAGAGTTGGGACATCTTTCTCTTGTTTTGTTTTTCTTTACAGCTATTGTTATTCTCCAAAGTTTGACCAGCATTTAACCTTTGTATTAACTAGCAACTTGCTTAGTCTTAAAAGATATATATATACTGGCATAAACCTTGTTTTAGTGTTGCTATTTACAATGGTTTTGGTTGGAGACATCTTATCTATAATTTATGTTTTTAGACCCATATTCCATATTTGTAATTTATGATAAGAATAGCTAAGACTAGATAGACTAGATAGATGGATGGATAGATAGATAGATAGATAGATAGATAGATAGATAGATAGATAGATAGATAGATAGATAGATAGATAGATAGATAGATAGATAGATGGATAGATAGATAGATAGATAGATAGATAGATAGATAGATAGATAGATAGGTAGATTGATAGATAGATAGATAGAAAGATAGAAATATAGAAGGATAGAGATAGATAGATAGATAGATAGATAGATAGATAGATAGATAGATAGATAGATAGATAGATAGATAGATAGATAGATAGGTAGATAGATAGATAGATAGACACATGTAGATAGATAGATATATATATAGATAGATAGATAGATTGATAGATGCATACATAGATGGATAGATTATTAGAGTAATTTTAATCCTGTACAATTTCTAAAGCTTTACAATGATTCAAGATTCCTATACATGGATATATCACAAAATCCAATCATCAACTGGAATTATTCTATTTTCTCAATTTAATCTCTTTTTACAAAAAGCACAAAATCAGCCATAGGCCTACTTGCCTGAATCACATGATCCAGATTTCATTTTGACTAGAAGATATATCATTTCAAGTTTAATCTCTTGGTAACCATTGACTTTCAGTGATGTTTCATTGGACCCCCCCCCCCCTCATCACAGTGGCACACTTCTGAGGTGTGTGAAGTATGCCACCCTCCATTCTTTTGTCAGGTTACATAATGGCATTGCATAAGGTGATTAAAAGATTGGGGTACAGCAGACAATAGCCAATTGATATGGGTGTTTAGCAGCTGAGGAGGGGGACTAAGGAAGCCCCTTTAACCCCTTTAAGGGGAATGTCTGCAAGGATAATGTAATTTAACTGAAATTGTTACAACATCCAACAATTTACATGGCTACATTCTAAAATGGATCCAGGATCAAGATGATGTAGAACTGAAGTCAATGACACTGTTTGATTAGATATAAGATTTACAGACAGAAATTTATTGAACTGATAGATATCTAATTTTTGTTCAAACAATAGCTACCCTTATTGCAATTCAGTTTTATGCAGTTTAAATGAAATAGTAATTTTATCTTTTCTGCAGGAATTATGACACATCTTAATAGAAAAACTGATAGTTGGATTGATCAAACTACCAAAAATCTATCTATCTATCTATCTATCTATCTATCTATCTATCTATCTATCTATATATCCATCTATCTATCTATCTATCTAAACAGTCCCCTACATGTCCTGATCGTTTTCTGACTGTCTTTATCTCAGTTGTTGTCCTTTTCTAGCTGTCTTTTTAATGGTCATTACCTGTCTATTGTGCACTGCATTGCTTTATTTTCCTGTCTGTCACCACTGTATATTACATTCAGACAATATAAGTTTGATAAAAAACCAACTTTCTAAAATGGTAGTGGAAGAGGGAACGAATTACTGTGGGTAATCCATGCCGGATAATATTGTTCTTAATATTGTCACCGAAACCAGTCATCTTCTTGACTTCATTTTTTTTAAATTTTATTTCTCAAATTGCTCGTTCACAAAAAGGCACAGATTTTGCCACAGGCCACCAATAGGCATAGTGGAATACTTGCCTGAATTTCATTATCCAGATTATACCAAATTATACCACTTCAACAGTACAATGTAACGTCTTGCTAATTGCTAACCATTGATTTTCAGTTCATTTGATCTTGTGCCACACTTTTTGACTCCTTGCCCAAATTTTAACTGTTTCCCCTCTTTTTCTGGGGGGGACCCATCCTGCAAGCTGATTGCATGTGGATTTTGAATTCCCGCCAATACAAAAGGCAGACAGGAAACATTTATATTATTTTGCTCACAGCTCTTGGCCATTCAATGAAAGTTTTTCAACGGGAATTTCATGTTCATGAGGATATTAGAGTACCCAGTGGGGTCCTGCCTCAATGTATCCCACTGTCTGGAGAATAGCCGCTGAGTAGCCGAGGGTATGCTGCCGCGCAGCCTATGTTTTAGAATGGAATTTGCCCATTTAACTGGAATTGAGCCAGGAACGTTTTACTTAATTTCTGCATCCATAATTCAGTTTTCATTATTCTCAAGTAGCCTACCGCATGCATTAACGTTTTATCTATCCATAACCACCAAATACAGCCCTCTAATCCCTGTAACTTTTACGATCCTTCAATGATGCCTTTTCTATCGACCGCTCTTTTGGCCGCCATTTTCTTTTCTAAAGGTCTACAGATTGCTGTAGGCCTGAGGGTTCTCATTTCAATCACACCGCCTATATGTGAGATGTTTCAGGTAGGCTTAGGCCTCTAGCTTAGATAACAGTGTCTTAAAATTCCAATTGCCATTCGATTTCATTGTCTCATTGGTATTGAGGTGTCAAGTTTGAAGTGTCAGGCTGAAGTGCAATCCTGCCAACCGATCTGTTAATTTAAGTACATTTCTTTTGATGGGCCAAAACTGCCCAACTTATCAAAATAAGCCTATTCATATCCACCTTTCCGTAATCTCAGTACTGATTTTTCATTTCCAACTCTTCTTTCTTTGTAAAGACATTACATACATGTATTTCTTAAAATTAAATGTCAGATTGCAAGACATTCAAAAAGAACTTAAACAAAAATCTTCTTTTTTTCTTCTCTAAACCATTTTCCCTCCTAAGTCATGTATACATGTGATGCCTATAATAGTACAAGGTACTTCTCTCACTGCCAACTATCACGGTAAATGCTAGTTAGAATTATTCTTCTAGTTTACATGCAGGCCTATTGGAAAATTATATAATTTAATGCACAGTAAGCTTTGGAGCAAATTCTCTGTGTTTTTCCGTGATTGTTCCCACTTCACCAGACATATTTTCCCGACATCAATTGCATTTATTGCTGCGTTAATGGAATCCGTAAACTGACTTTAACAGATTTTTTTAATTAAAAAAAGGTCTCTTTCCATGTGTTAACACTTATCACAGATTCAACCAAATTTCTGGTTTTTATCCAAAGTTAAAGGGTGGCAACCTGGTATAAAACCAGGGTGGTTTGATTGACTGATCTGCTGATTGAGTGATTGCTTAATTAATTGTTTGACTGACTGATCAACTAATTAATTTCCTTGTGCAACTGGATTTTAATATTGCATTAATGACATACAGTATTTGTATATTACTATTAGATCTGTAGATTTCATAGAATGGGTGTAGACAAATTTCAGTCATATCCAATAAATTCTAATTTTAAAGTTAATAAAATTTTGAAAATGAACTTCTGTATGCAATAAAAGAACAGTATTTCTTAAGATGGACGGATGTTTGGGGCTTTACATCCTGTATTTACGCACTTGGTAGGCTCATTAATTTGGACAGGAAGAGGACATGGCAATGAAGCAAAGGATGATTGAAACGGCCATCCAACATAGGCCCCGTGACCCGGCAAGAGCTGGATTCGAACCCTGGACCCAGCGATTGGCAGTCCAGCACGCTACCACTAGACCAGCCCTCCCCCCTCAAAACCCAGTCTTTGTTTACAAATCAAGTATTGCTTAAGTTTTTTTGAACTGTATTTAAATGTCTGCTCTGCAGTTACGGAAAGTCAGGAAAACTCATGAAAAACATTGTGCTGATGGAAATTCAACAAATTGCCAAAACAAATTTTGGCCTTGATTCTCGCTTAAATTTTTACAAATTTTCATTATGGCACTTGCTGTGACCTGGTGGAAACGGACATCAATTTAAAGTTTTTAGGGACCTTGCCCCCTCAAAGCCCGCGCCTCCTGAGGGCCACTTGATTTCACTGCCTCCAGAATACCCACTGATTAGCCGAGGGTATACTGCCGCGCAGCCTATGTTTTTTATCCCTATTCCTACTATCGGTCCTGCTCTTCCTATCTTTACTAGGCGAATTCTGTAGCTTAGTCTTCAAGTCAGGGTCTTCAGGCCTTACAAATTTGGTCATTGTTACCCTATTTTTTCTTGGTGGGGATTCCTTTGAATCCCTCTCTTCCCAGGTTCTCCCATTTTTGGGATCATCTGATGGGGTGGATGTCGTGGGCAATCTACTACCGGCCTGATTTATAAACAATTCCAACTCTTCAATAGTGTCTTTGCTTTTTGGAGTTTGAGGCCTTAGGGATACATGCTCGTTTTCCAAATTGGTAGTTTTTATGCTGGCTTCTTGAACTTTAGGACAAGATTTGTTATAGTACAGTATTGGCTATGCAGCCAGCATACTATACTGATTGCCCCATACGGAAAAGTGTCAACCAGTTTGGTCCCCACCATTTAGTAATGTCAGCTAGAGCATTACAAAATATCTTATGATCACAAATACTTAATATTGTTGCATTGATGTAAAAGTACACCTGCCACTCATTAATCGACCAATTGGTGCAGATACAATTGTTGCAGGACCTGAAATAATTGGGGGTGAGTTGTAACAATTGGGGGTGAATAGTAATGAGAGCAGTTTGTTCTATTTATAGGTCCAATTTCTGGGTGGCACATCCTTGGGGTGATTAACAGACTGTTGTGACTTACAGTTAGTGACTAACTGGCAGTTCAAGACTAACAAACAGTGAATCAACAACAGTTAGTGCTTACTAACAGTAAGTGACTAACAACAGTGACTTGCTAACAGTAGTGACCAACTGATGAATGACAGTTAGGGACAAAATGACTAACAGTCAGGGACTAGCAGTTAGTAACTTACAGTTTCCTAACAGTTAAGGACTAGCTGACTTACATGACTAACTAACAGTTAGTGACTCACTAACAGTTAGTGACTGACTAACAGTGACTGACTAACAGTAAGTGAATGACTAACAGTTAGTGACTGACTAGCAGTTAGTGACAATTAGTAACTAATTAACAGTTTGTCACTAACTGACAGTTTTTGACTAACCAACAGTTTTGACTAACTAACCATTTTTGACTTACAGTTTTTGATGACAAACAGTTATGACTACAAATAGTTTTTGACTAACTAACAGTTTTTGACTAACAGTTTTTGACAAATTAACAGTTTTGACTGAATAACAGTTTTTTTACTACAAACAGTTTTTGACTAACTAACAGTTTTGACTACTAACAGTTTTGACTGAATAAAAGTTTTTTTTACTACAAACAGTTTTGACTAACAGTTTTTGACTGACTAACGGTTTTGACAAATAACAGTTTTGACTGAATAACAGTTGTGACTACTAACAGTTTTGACTCCCCCTTTTCACTAACTAACAGTTGACTAACTAACAGTTTTTGACTACTAACAGTTTTGACTAACTAACCATTTTTAACTACTAACAGTTTTGACTAAATAAGGTTTTTTTTAACTACAAACAGTTTTTGACTAACAGTTTTGACTACTAACAGTTTTGACTGAATAACAGTTTTTTTTTTACTAAAACCAGTTTTGACTAACTAACAGTTTTTGACTGACTAACAGTTTTTGACAAAACAGTTTTGACTGAATAACAGTTTTGACTACAAACAGTTTTGACTAACTCCCCCTTTTCATTAACAGTTTTTGACTAACTAACAGTTTTTGACTACTAACAGTTTTGACTAACTAACCATTTTTGACTACTAACAGTTTTGACTGTTTTTCACTAACTGTTTTTGACTAACAGTTTTTGATAAATTAACAGTTTTGACTAACAGTTTTGACTAACAGTTTTGACTAACTAACCATTTTTGACTACTAACAGTTTTGACTGAATAACAGTTTTTTTTACTACAAACAGTTTTTGACTAACTAACAGTTTTGACTACTAACAGTTTTGACTGAATAACAGTTTTTTTTACTACAAACAGTTTTTCACTAACTAACAGTTTTTGACTAACTAACAGTTTTTGACTACTAACAGTTTTGACTTACTAACCATTTTTGACTACTAACAGTTTTGACTACAAATAGTTTTGACTAACTGACAGTTTTTGACAGAATAACAGTTTTTTTTACTACAAACAGGTTTTGACTAACTAACAGTTTTTGACTGACTAACAGTTTTTGACAAATTAACAGTTTTGACTGACTAACAGTTTTGACTGACTCCCCCTTTTCACTAACTAACACTTTTTCACTAACTAACACATTTTTACTAGCTAACAGTTTTTGACTAACTTACAGTTTTTGACTGACTAACAGTTTTTGACTAACTAACAGTTTTGTGACTAAATAACATATTTAGTGGCTAACAAATAGTAACTACCAAAACAACGGACTTAATGACTAACAGGTAGTGACTAACTGATGAACAACAGTAAGGGATGCCTGATTAACAGTTAAGGGTTGACAGTCATATATAGTGACTTACTAATTAATAGTGAGTCATATTGAATCTATGCTCCCCCATATGAACTTGCCAACTCCAGCTAAACTGTCATAGGAATAAAAATAACAGTCAATACTATACACCAGTTAGTGTAGATCAGCAGAGTAGGTATAAGAAGCTATAAGAGGATTTATAGATGAACCCATGATGTGTGTGTTCAAGACCTAGTTAGTGAGAGATATAGAAAAAGTATAGTTGGTGTCTCTAGAGTATCACATGCCCCCCCTTGGGATGAAGAGATAGAGAGGGTGAGAGATAGACAGATAGATAGATAGATCTATCATGGGTTCATCTGTAATTCCTCTTATAGCTTCTTATACTATACTAGAATTACCCAGTGATAAATGAATAAAGGAGGAGGACTGCACATGTAAATATTTTTTGTTGGGGGGGGGGGGGGGGGAGGGTTGCAGTAATGTTGTATAATTATAGAGACAGAGTGATGTGGGCAGGACATGCTGCAACATTACTGCAGTATGGTGTTGAAGGCAGGGACGAAAAGTGGAATTTGGATTGTAAAATATTTTATGCCCTTGCGGATCTGTGGGGAATGAGAAAAATGGGTATTTCGACCTGAGTCCTGGCAAATGGTGGCCCTATGAGAGAGGGTGGGAAAAAAGGTGATGTCTATCTATGTATGTATGTATCTATGGATCTATGAATGTATCTGCCTATGTATCTGCATATCCATCTGCCTATCTATTTGCCTTTCTGTTTAGTGTTTATCTATCTGTCTATGGATATCTATCTGTTTATCTATATATATCCATGAATATCTATCTATGGCTATCTATGGCTATTTATGGCTATCTATGGTTATCTATGGCTATCTATCTATCTATCTATCTATCTATTCATGTATCAAGAGATTCATCATTCATGTAAAGTACAGACTGTGCAGTGATGGATGAGTAAACTGGTAATTCTGGGATTGGGCTGTGGATAGGTGTAAAGGTAAAGAACATTTGACAAAGTGACACATTAAGTGCCATTCACTAAATATATTTATCTTCATGTCTAGGGAAAGATAATTTATGTAACCTACATTTTTATTTACACTAAGACAGAGATATAGGTGTCATTATATGTATGGTGTGTAATCAGAGCAATATAATGTAAAACATAAAAAAAGACTTTCCATAAATTTACTTTGAAGCCTGTCTTTAAAAGTAAAGTTTTTTGACAAATGAAATAAAAAAAAACGCAATGACAAAGGCATTATAATTTGTGAGAATTGGTCTTTTATCAAAGTGCTAATTGACATGAATGTGTAATTGGCTTATAATTGCACTTCAAGTGTCACAAATCAAAACGGTTGTGTGCTGCACTGTGTGAACAATTCAATCCACAAAGCAGCAATTGAAGGCAGACAGACAAACAGACAGAGAAGCACAATGGTTTTTTGCTGTTTGGTGGCTGTGAATGAAATTCATGAAACGGCGCAAAATGCTGGATCCTCCTGGATCACAACCAAGCCCAGCAGCAGAAGAGGCTGACGAAGCAATGCAGTCAGCAGCAAGGGAAATAAGCATGAATTGACAAATTAGCAGTAAGAAGATGGTCTAGATGTATTCATACAATGCTCTGTGATGTAGAAATACCTGTATGCAGCATACATATTTATATTTATCATATCACAATAAACTCTTCAGACCGGAAGTATAATCACGAAGGGAATGGTGCGCTTGCTGTAGCATTGCTTGTTATATCAATGCATAGATATTTGAATCGAAGGGTAAAGGCCACCACAAATTGATTAGCACTTGAATTCATCAGAAGGGCATGTTTGAAAAAAGAGGAAATGTGTACATTAGATGGTGTGAGGAGTGCCAGGGCTCTTGAAAGTCGTGGACAAAAGTGGAGTGTGAAGCCAGGCAGAGGCTGATCCAGATACTGGGGGAGGGGGCTAAAAAGAGCTGTGTTTGAAATGAGAAATTTGGGGAATATGGGTGAGTAGGTTATGTGAATATGGCAATTAAAAAAGATTTTGATGCATATGGGGGGTGGTGAATGCAAAAGAGGTGAAAATGGGGCGATTTTGATGGCTTCAGAGGTGGGACTCCAAGTGACAAATGTGCCACTGGCGTTACACCTTTATTTAAGTAGATTATGGGTTCATCTGTAGTTTCTCTTATACCATATTTTAAAATTCTTTTGGCAAAACATACTCTTATTGTAAATTTTGAAATCGTAATCACTACAGCCAGCATATATCTTTTTTTTCAAAAAGATTTTCTTGTTTCCCTTACTTGGGGGTTTACCAGGAGTTGGATGTGATGCATCCTTCTCATCAGCTTTTTGAGGTGTTTTTGGGATAGGTGATAAAGGCTCTTGTAAACTTTAGGTTGAAATTCCAGGGCAATGTTACTACTAGTTATCATAAACAGTACTTACAACCTCTTTGTTAAGAGGATGGAAAATTCATGATACCAGCATTCTTAGCCTGTTGTATCAACACTGGGCAGTGACCCTCTTCATTACATTCGTAACATTTAGTTACAACCTGGCAGTCTCGTCAGTAATTAGACCTTGTGGCCAGACACAATTTGACACCAAATTTTGATTTCTAGATTGATTTTTGTCCATGCTATGACAGAAAAACGGCCAGTTCTGTCCCGATTCACCCCATATTACGGTACTGTTAATTAAATTTTCTTTCTTGCAATGTTTTCTTGATAACATATTGTTGAATTTGACATCAATATAACATTTGTAGAAAAGATGGGCAGACAGATGATAGAAAAATCACTCAGGAAATAGAGGTGAGAAAAATATATGGACAGATAGATTGAGAGATTAGAGAGGTAGATAGATAGATAGATAGATAGATAGATAGATAGATAGATAGATAGGCACTGGACCTGTTACATTATTTCTACAGAGTTACTAATATCTAGGTATTATATGTTATTGATGTATTTGCTGAGTAACTATGTTTTTTTTATAAACTCTACTCATGCTCTTCAAATTGCCATTACAAAAACGGGTTCTTGTTTTATAAGTCACGGTTAGGTGTGAATGCGATGTACATGCCTTGCTGTGGTATCTATTAGAACTTTCAGATGCCGTAAAACGGGGTTACTTTGGCCGTTTCAGAGCACCAAATTTGTGTTCTGACTCAGAACAAAAATCAGAACTTCTGAGAAAAACTATTTGTGGGATATCAAGTTATTATTATATTCTTCGATCTGATTTCATCAGGACATTATCATTTTGTATTTAGTATGCTGATGATGATTTTCTAAGGCTGAGATTAAGACTGAGATAGTGTAAATTTCCAAGTGCTCTCATGCAGTGGGATCTTCTCAGGGGGAGGTATATTGAAAATTCTATATTTTGCAAGGCTCGAGGGGGTCACCTCGGCCGGGGGGGAGGGTACTTGCAGAAAAAAAGTGTTTGTTTTTGTTAATTATATTTGTAGGCTGGGGGTCACCTCAGGGGGAGGTATATTGAAAATTCTGTATTTTGCAAGGCCTGAGCGAGTCACCTCGAGGGGGTAATCGCAAAAAATTTTTTTTTGCTAATTACATTGCTAGGCTGGGGGTCACCTCGGGGGAAGGTACACTGAAAATTCTATATTTTGCAAGGCCCAAGGGGGACACCTCGGCGGAGGGGGGGTACTCGCAAATTTTTTTTTTGCTAATTATATTGCTAGGATAGGGGTCACCTCAGAGGGAGGTACATCGAAAATTCTATATTTTACAAAGGCCTAGGGGGGTAACTTCGTGGGGGGGTACTCGCAAATAAAATTTTTTTTTGCTAACTACATTGCCGGGCTGGGGCCACCTCAGAGGGAGGTATATTGGAAATTCTATATTTTACAAGGTCCGAGGGGGTCACCTCGGCCGAGGGGGGGTACTCTGACTGATCAATGGCTGACATCACATCATGATGTCACTGGCTGACATCAACAACTGATGTCACCTATTGACATCACCAACTGATATCACCTACTGATGTTACTGGCTGACATAACCAACTGAAGTCACTGGCTGATGTCTTCAGCTGATGTCACTGATTGACGTCACTGGCTGACATCACCAGCTAATGTCATTGGCTGACATCATCTGTTGACATTGATCACTGACTTTGACCCACATCTACTCGACCTTGACCCACATCTACGCAACCTTGACCTACATTGAATCAACCTTGACCGATATCTACTTGACCTTGACCCACTTTTAATCGACCTTGACCAATCGACCTTGACCCATTGACCTTGACACACATCTACTTGACCTTGAATTTTGAATCGACCTTGACCCACTTTTAGTCAACCTTGACCCATCGACCTTGACCCACATCTACTTTAACTTGACCCATTTTGAATCAACCTTGACCAACTTTTAATCAATCTTAACCCACATTGAATCGACCTTGACCCACTTTCAGAATCGACCTTGACCCACTTTCAGAATCGACCTTGACCCACTTTCAGAATCGACCTTGACCCACTTCTGAATCGACCTTGACCCACTTATAATCGACCTTGACCCACTTTCAGAATCGACCTTGACCCATTTTCAGAATCGACCTTGACCCATTTCAGGTTCGACCTTGACCTACTTTGAATCAACCTTGACCCACTTTGAATTGACCTTGACCCATTTTCAGAATCGACCTTGACCCATTTCAGGTTCGACCTTGACCTACTTTGAATCAACCTTGACCCACTTTGAATCAACCTTGACCCAATTCTATCGACCTTGACCCACTTTGAATCAACCTTGACCCAATTCTATCGACCTTGACCCACTTCTGAATCGACCTTGACCCACTTATGAATCGACCTTGACCCACTTCTAATCGACCTTGACCCACTGCGAATCGAACTTGACCCACTTCTGAATCGACCTTGACCCATTTCTAAATCAACCTTGACCCATTTCTATCAACCTTAACCAACTTTGAATTGACCTTGACCTACTTTTTAATCGACCTTGACCCACTTTGAATCGCCTTTGACCCACTTTCTGAATTGCACCTTGACCCATTTCTGAATCGACCTTGACCCACTTTCAATCGAAATTGACCCACTTTCAATCGACCTTGGCCCACTTAGAATCGACCTTAACCCATTTCTGAATCGAACTTGACCCAATTAGAATCGACCTTGACCCACTTCTGAATTGACCTTGACCCATTTCTGAATCGACCTTGACCCACTTCGAATCGAACTTGACACACTTTGAATTGACCTTGACCCACTTCTGAATCAACCTTGACCTACTTTGAGTCAACCTTGACCCTTGTAGAATCAACCTTGACCCATTCCTGAATCGACCTTGACCAAATTAGAATCGAACTTGACCAATATGAATCGACCTTGACCCGCTTCTGAATCGACCTTGACCCATTTCATCGACCTTAACCCACTTTGAATTGACCTTGACCTACTTTGAGTCGACCTTGACCCACTTTGAATCGACCTTGACCCACTTCTGAATCGACCTTGGCCCACTTAGAATCGACCTTGACCCATTTCTGAATCGACCTTGACCCATATCTATTGACCTTGACCTAATTTGAATCGACCTTGACCCATTTCTGAATCGACCTTGACCTACTTTGAATCGACCATGACCCACTTAGAATCGACCTTGACCCATTTCTGAATCGACCTTGACCCAAGTAGAATCGACCTTGACCCAATTAGAATCGACCTTGACCCACTTTGAATTGACCTTGACCTACTTTGAATCGACCTTGACCCACTTTGAATCGACCTTGACCCAATTAGAATCGACCTTGACCCACTTTGAATTGACCTTGACCCACTTTGAATCGACCTTGACCCACTTTGAATCGACCTTGACCCAATTAGAATCGACCTTAACCCATTCCTGAATCGACCTTGGCCAAATTAGAATTGACCTTGACCCACATCTATCGACCCTGACCCAATTTGAATCGACCTTGACCCATTTCTGAATTGACCTTGACCTACTTTGAATTGACCTTGACCTGCTTAGAATCGACCTTGACCCATTTCTGAATTGACCTTGACCCAATTAGAATTGACCTTGACCCACTCTGAATCGACCTTGGCCTACTTAGAATCGACCTTGACCCATTTCTGAATCGACCTTGACCTACTTAGAATCGACCTTGACCCACATAGAATCGACCTTGACCTACTTAGAATCGACCTTGACCCACTTAGAATCGACCTTGGCCATTTCTGAATCGACCTTGACCCAATTAGAATCGACCTTGACCCACTTTGAATCGACCTTGACCTACTTTGAACTGACCCACTCAGAATCGACCTTGACCCAATTAGAATTGACCTTGACCCAATTCTGAATCAGCCTTGACCCGCTTCTAAATCGACCTTGACCTACTTTGAATCGGCCTTGACTACCTAGAATCGACCTTGACCCATTTCTGAATTCACCTTGACACACCTAGAATCGACCTTGACCTACTTAGACACACCTAGAATCGACCTTGACTACTTAGAATCGACCTTGACCCATTTCTGAATTGACCTTGACCCAATTAGAATTGACCTTGACCCACTCTGAATCGACCTTGGCCTACTTAGAATCGACCTTGACCCATTTCTGAATCGACCTTGACCCAATTAGAATAGACCTTGACCTACTTAGAATTGACCTTGACCTACTTAGAATTGACCTTGACCCACTTAGAATTGACCTTGACCCATTTCTGAATTCGCCTTGACACACTTCTGAATTGACCTTGACCCACTTAGTTAGAATCGACCTTGGCCTACTTTGAATCGACCTTGACCTACTTTGAATCGACCTTGACCCACTTAGAATCGACCTTGACCTACTCTGAATCGACCTTGACCCAATTAAAATTGACCTTGACCCAATTTGAATTGACCTTGAACCAATTTGAACGACCTTGACCCAATTCTGAATCGGCCTTGACCCGCTTCTGAATCGACCTTGACCTACTTTGAATCGGCCTTGACCTACCTAGAATCGTCCTTGACCCATTTCTGAATTCATCTTGACACACTTCTGAATTGACCTTGACCCACTTAGAATCAACCTAGACCTACTTTGAATCGACCTTGACCTACTTTGAATTGACCTTGACCTACTTAGAATCGACCTTGACCCAATTAGAATAGACCTTGACCTACTTTGAATGGACCTTTACCCACTTTCTGAATTGACCTTGACCCACTTCTGAATTGACCTTGACCCACTTTGAATTGACCTTGACCCACTTTGAATCGACCTTGAACCACTTTGAATCGACCTTGACCCACTTTGAATCGACCTTGACACACTTCTGAATTGACCTTGACCTACTTAGAATCGACCTTGACCCACTTAGAATCGACCTTGACCTATTTCTGAATCGACCGTGACCCATTTCTGAATCGACCGTGAACCAATTAGAATAGACCTTGACCTACTTTGAATTGACCTTGACCTACTTAGAATTGACCTTGACCCACTTAGAATTGACGTGGACCCATTTCTGAATCGACCTTGACCCAATTAAAATTGACCTTGACCCATATCTATCAACCTTGACTCACTTTGAATTGACCTTGACACACTTCTGAATTGACCTTGACACACTTCTGAATTGACCTTGACCACTTAGAATCGACCTTGACCTACTTTGAATTGACCTTTTGACCCATTTCTGAATTGACCTTGACCCAATTAGAATCGACCTTGACCCAATTAGAATCGACCTTGACCTACTTTGAATCGACATTGACCCACTTAGAATCGACCTTGACCCAATTCTGAATCGACCTTGACCTACTTTGAATTGACCTTGACCTACTTAGAATCGACCTTGACCCACTTAGAATCGACCTTGGCCCATTTCTGAATCGACCTTGACCCAATTAGAATTTACCACTCTGAATCGACCTTGACCTACTTAGAATCGACCTTGACCTACTTTGAATTGACCTTGACCTACTTAGAATTGACCTTGACCCACTTAGAATCGACCTTGACCCATTTCTGAATTGACCTTGACCCAATTAGAATTGACCTTGACCCACTCTGAATCGACCTTGGCCTACTTAGAATCGACCTTGACCCATTTCTGAATCAACCTTGACCTACTTAGAATTGACCTTGACCTACTTAGAATTGACCTTGACCCACTTAGAATTGACCTTGACCCATTTCTGAATTCACCTTGACACACTTATGAATTGACCTTGACCCACTTAGTTAGAATCGACCTTGACCTACTTTGAATCGACCTTGACCTACTTTGAATCGACCTTGACCTACTTAGAATCGACCTTGACCTACTTTGAATCGACCTTGACCTACTTAGAATCGACCTTGACCCACTTAGAATCGACCTTGACCTACTCTGAATCGAACTTGACCCAATTAAAATTGACCTTGACCCAATTTGAATTGACCTTGAACCAATTTGAATCAACCTTGACCCAATTCTGAATCGGCCTTGACCCGCTTCTGAATCGACCTTGACCTACTTTGAATCGGCATTGACCTACCTATAATCGTCCTTGACTCATTTCTGAATTCATCTTGACACACTTCTGAATTGACCCTGACCCACTTAGAATCAACCTAGACCTACTTTGAATCGACCTTGACCTACTTTGAATTGACCTTGACCTACTTAGAATCGACCTTGACCCAATTAGAATAGACCTTGACCTACTTTGAATTGACCTTGACCCACTTCTGAATTGACCTTGACCCACTTTGAATTGACCTTGACCCACTTTGAATCGACCTTGACCCACTTTGAATCGACCTTGACACACTTCTGAATTGACCTTGACCTACTTAGAATCGACCTTGACCCACTTAGAATCGACCTTGACCCACTTAGAATCGACCTTGACCCATTTCTGAATCGACCTTGACCCATTTCTGAATCGACCTTGACCCAATTAGAATAGACCTTGACCTACTTTGAATTGACCTTGACCTACTTAGAATTGACCTTGACCGACTTAGAATTGACCTTGACCGACTTAGAATTGACGTTGACCCATTTCTGAATCGACCTTGACCCAATTAAAATTGACCTTGACCCATATCTATCAACCTTGACCCACTTTGAATTGACCTTGACCACTTAGAATCGACCTTGACCTACTTTGAATTGACCTTTTGACCCATTTCTGAATTGACCTTGACCCAATTAGAATCGACCTTGACCCAATTAGAATCGACCTTGACCCATATCTATCAACCTTGACCCACTTTGAATCGACCTTGACCTACTTAGAATCGACCTTGACCTACTTAGAATCGACCTTGACCCAATTCTGAATTGACCTTGACCCATTTAGAAATGACCTTGACCTACCTAGAATCGACCTTGACCCATTTCTGAATTCACCTTGACACACTTCTGAATTGACCTTGACCCACTTAGAATCGACCTTGACCTACTTTGAATTGACCTTGACCTACTTTGAATTGACCTTGACCTACTTTGAATTGACCTTGACCCACTTAGAATCGACCTTGACCCAATTAGAATCGACCTTGACCCAATTAGAATCGACCTTGACCCACTCTGAATCGACCTTGACCCAATTAGAATCGACCTTGACCCACTCTGAATCGACCTTGACCTACTTAGAATCGACCTTGACCCATTTCTGAATCGACCTTGACCCAATTAGAATAGACCTTGACCTACTAAGAATTGACCCTGGCCCATTTAGAATTGACCTTGACCCATTTCTGAATCGACCTTGACCCAATTAAAATTGACCTTGACCCATATCTATCAACTCACTTAGAATCGACCTTGACCTACTTAGAATCGACCTTGACCTACTTTGAATTGACCTTGACCCACTCTGAATCGACCTTGACCTACTTAGAATCGACCTTGACCCAATTCTGAATTGACCTTGGCCTACTTAGAATCGACCTTGACCCACTTAGGAATGACCTTGACCTACTTAGAATCGACCTTGACCCCTTTCTGAATTCACCTTGACTCGTTTCTGAATTCACCTTGGCCCACTTTGAATCGACCTTGACCCAATTAGAATCGACCTTGACCCAATTCTGAATCGACCTTGGCCAAATTAGAATTGACCTTGACCCACATCTATCGACCCTGACCCAATTTGAATTGACCTTGACCCATTTCTGAATCGACCTTGACCCAATTTGAATCTACCTTGACCCGCTTCTGAATCGCCCTTGGCCTACTTTGAATCGACCTTGACCCAATTAGAATTGACCTTGACCCAATTTGAATTGACCTTGACCCATATCTATCGACCTTGACCCATTTCTGAATCGACCTTGACCTACTTTGAATCAACCTGGACCCAATTAGAATCACCTTGACCCACTTCTGAATCGACCTTGACCCATTTCTGAATCGACCTTGACCCACTTCTGAATCGACCTTGACCCACTTCTGAATCGACCTTGGCCCACTTAGAATCGACCTTGACAACCACGACTGACCATGACTCGACCAGCACTACTCGAAAATCAGCATAATTGACTAAACCATTCCATAAGATGAATTCACAGCTATCGCTTTTTTCCCTTTTCATCCAAGTCAGATGAATTTTACAAAAACCAAATGATCAGACGACCTTGACAACCACTACTCGACCTTAACGACCACTACTCGACCTTGACAACCACAGCCATCATAAATAATGCTTTTTCTATGTCAAGGACAATTAGCATAATTAACAAAACCAATTCATCAGATGAATTCACAGCTATCATAGATAGCTTTTTTTAATCGCTTTTCAGATGAATTCCATTATAGAATAACTTTTTCTTCATGTCAAGAATAGGCATTATTATATACATTATTATACATTAACCAAATGACCAAAGGATAACCAATCTGTTACAAAAACCAGACGACCACTACTCGACCTAGACAACCACAGCTATCATAAATATAGCTTTTTCTATGTCAAGGACAATCAGCATAATTAACAAAACCAATTCATCAGATGAATTCACAGCTATCATAGATAGCTTTTCATCAGAGTCAGATGAATTCCATTATAAAATAACTTTTTCTTCATGTCAAGAATAGGCATTATTATATACATTATTATACATTAACCAAATTCAAGGCCAAAGGATAGCCAATCGGTTACAAAAACCAGACGACCACTACTCGACCTAGACAACCACAGCTATCATAAATATAGCTTTTTCTATGTCAAGGACAATCAGCATAATTAACAAAACCAATTCATCAGATGAATTCACAGCTATCATAGATAGCTTTTCATCAGAGTCAGAAGAATTCCATTATAAAATAACTTTTTCTTCATGTCAAGAATAGGCATTATTATATACATTATTATACATTAACCAAATGTCAAGGCCAAAGGATAGCCAATCTGTTACAAAAACCAGACGACCTTGACAACCACTACTCGACCTAGACAACCACAGCTATCATATATATAGCTTTTTCTTTATGTCAAGGATAATCAGCATAATTAACAAAACTCATTCATCAGATGAATTCACAGCTATTATAAGATATCGTTTTTTTTTTTCCCTTTTTATCCGATTCAGATGAATTCCATTATAAAATAATTTTTTCTTCATGTCAAGTCCAAAGGACAGCCAATCTGTTACAAAAACCAAAAGATCAGATTAATTCACAGCTATAATAAATACAGCTTTTTGTCATGTCAACTTGAATTTGTCAAGCTGAAAAATATTAAACCAAGTGAATTCACAGCTACCCGTCACAGCACATCAGAGAGGACTTCTCCATCGCAAGAAGATTCATGTGCCCCGGAAGTATGTTGCTTGACCTGCTAGTGCAAGTCAAAAGGAGTGATTTGCTTTTGGTTGAGATGGCCTGTGTATGTAGGTAGATGACATAGGTAATGAAAAGGACTGTTAAGCGGTTATAATCCAATAGACCCATTTCACTGAGTGGCCTAACCTTTGGTCTCTCATAACTTTTATGTAATACTATGATTTTTTAATTTGCTTTCTGCACATAGAAGATGTATCCACTTTATTTTAAATAAAGAAAAACTTCCAAAATTTAATTGAAAATAATGACATTAACATATTTTAACTTCAGATGGAAATGATTGAGTGAGATGGTTGATGAGTTGGCTCCTCCTCAAGACACTCCTTATTTGTATCTGAATAGGAGAACTAGTCTTGACTCAGATTCAGGTATAAACAGATACAAAAAACACTGGCATATGATATTACAGTGCTATTTCACCCCCTCACACTTGCATTGCTGAAGAGTCATAAGAGAGCCAGATAAGACCAGCTGTGAAAGGCAGAATATAGATCTCCTCTCCAAGTCACTCCTAGCTCCCGAAAGTTTTGTTGACAGTGAATACTGAGAAAAGACTTTAGCTCCGTAAAAAGTCTGAATTTCAGTCTTTCTTGGCAGTTAATGTGTGCAATCATCAACGTGTCAAATTTCAAAGACATTATTACAATACTGCAAGGATACAAAATATTTTTGAGCACTAACATACCCTCAGATTGATACATGCATAAATTAATGACTCCTACTGGTTGAGAGTTGATAGCAAGATGACAATGGGACTTCCATAGCAATACAGATTGCTGATGAGAAGCCCCATAGAATTGTTGTAATGTGAAAGCACACTACTGTCCCATGTTAGCCACAAGTTAAAGAGGTCTGTATTCAACTTGTGTTTACCACCCACCGCCACTTGGAGGCCTGGGACATTCGGTGGGCCCCACCACCAGTTAGTTATAATGAAAAAAGTTAGTCTTGTTGTCCGTCCACGTCCAGTCCTCCTGCATCTTCTGCCAGTCCTCCTCCATCTTTTTCCAGTCCTCACTTCCTCCAATCAATATTAGGATGTTGTGACGTGACGAGTAGTAGGAATAAATAAGAAAATAAAAATGGAAAACTAAATTTAAAGATTGATACAACAGACCTCCTCGTGGATTTATTTATTGATTTATTTAGAAATTCAAACAGAGTTACAAAGTTAAATCACCAATTTACAGTGAAATTGGTCAGAATATCCTTAAAAGGATATCACCAATACCACCATCGTAAAAATTACCACATTGCATGTTGTGGTTATAGTCACACAGCCAGATCAGGCCCATTCTCGTTAAAAATGTAAATTGGAAGTGGATTTTAGTACCCCCCCCCTGCTACGTCAAAACTTCATTTGTACAAAACCGTAACCATGAAACCAAGTTACGCCATTACAACTTAATGAGGCATTCTTTAAGCAATAGGCCTATAGAATATATCATCAAATTGCTTCTTCTTCTTCTTCTTCAAGTGAGTTACCGTCTTTCAGAATCGGGACGAGTAGTTCTGTAATTATGTATAGTAAAATCCATTCTGCTGTTATATATATGTAAGCAGGTGTTACTACTAAAAACTACTAAAACCACTAAAAGGTGATAAAAACTTCGTCTGGCTATCCATCTGTATTCCTTTGAGGCATATCTCTCTCTCCTTGGCGAGCTTTGCACGTAGAATTACTACATAATTCAACTGACCCAATGGTCAAAGCAGCATAACCATTAAACCAAGTTACAACATTGCAACGTAATGAGGCATTATTTTAGCAATATAGAATATATCACCCAATTGTAAGTTGCAGTGGCATCCCTATGGGGGGGCACGGGGGGGGGCACATGCCCCCCATATTGGATCTGTGCCCCCCATATGAAGTTGCCAACTCTGGCTAAAATGCACAATTAGTACATGTATACAGTGGGTGCCCCCGCAGAGAATCACGTGCCCCCCCTGTTACGCCACTGGTAAATTGCCATTCAAAGTTAAAACCCTGAAGTTTAATGTGGATTTTTATTACCCCTCCTTAGTATGGATACGATCCAGATTTTAATCCCCCCCTTGCCAACATATATACAAAAAAAATTAAAACCCCTTTTAAGTTTAATGCAGATTTGCATATCCATCCTAGGCTAATTATATACAACAAATTTGCCACCCGTCCAGGGGGGAGGTCCGGCCGCTGTACGACGAGATAGGCCACTGACACTGGGAAGCGTGAGCCAGAGTGCATGTGACGCCAACGCCACCAACAAACACTTAACATTCATTTACACAAAACTGTAACATTCATTTACACAAAACTGTAACAAACCATGTTACGCCATTTCAACTTGGTACCAAAGAAGCCGTCACATTGCATGTTATGCTTGATGATACGGCTAGGTATCATAACTCTTGCTGGCTCACTGGACCGTGTGAGCAGGACTGAGAAGAATAGTAGCTTGTGATACAACAGGCCGGTCTGAGAGCCATTATATGGCTCACCTTACCCAATGGCCAAATATATATTGATCCAATGGGTAAGCCTCAGAGGCATTATTTTAGCGATATAGAATATATCACCGAATTGGTAAAGAATTCAATATCAACCGACCCAATGGACAGGTCAAAGAAGCATTGCCACTTAGCAGACCCGATGAGCGGGTAGTACCCCTCCTTAGGATTGATTCAAATATGTGACTTGTTCCAACAAGATGAGTGCAAAGTCTTCCTCCCATCACATTTAGTTGTGAATATGAATTTAATCTGCTGGAATTACGCTTTAATTCAGAGTTAATTGTGTCTGAAGATATAGCATCCCAATATTTAATATATATAATGTCACAGGGAAACCTTAAAAAATATTACGAATGAAACCCAATTTAAACAAGTTTATATCAATTTCTTCATTTTCTTGTAAAAAGATATATTTAAAGAATAAGAACTTGCTAAAAACAGTCAAGAAACACTTAAGGGTGGCTTTGACATATTTTTCTGATTTGTAGGACATCTAGAATGCCTACTTGATGGAACATGTCACCACTTACACATACCAGTAACCATTAAAGGAAGTTATGCCATTCCCACTTAATTGTAACAAACCAAGTTATGCCATTCCCACTTAATTGTAACAAACCAAGTTACTCCATTACAACTTAGTACCAAAGAAGCTGTCACATTGCATGTTATGCTTGATCATACCATAACTCTGGCTGGCTCACTGGACCCAGTGAGCAGGACTGAGAAGAATAGTAGCTTGTGATCCAATAGGCCGGTCTGAGAGCCATTATATGGCTCACCTAACCAAATGGCCAGATATATATTGATCCAATGGGTAAGGCTCAGAGGCATTATTTTTGTGATATTGAATATATTGGTAAAGAATTCAATATCAACCGACCCAAACACAGGTCAAAGAAGCATTGCTACATAGCAGACCCAATGAGCAGGTCATAACCCAAAGGGCAATGCCATGATTAGAAGCCTGGTGATGAAGGAAAGACAACTGGCTCCATTTTTTTTCAGAGTGCCTCATGAAATAGCTGCACCATTAATTATTACAATGTGAAAATTCCAGATGTTGCTTGCAACTGCAGGCTCAAAGAAAGTTGCTATTAAAATTTAAACTCCCATTGAGTTAAATGTTAATTTTAGTACCCCTCCTTAGGATTGATGTGATGCGGATTTTTATAACCTGCCCCCTGTTCAAAATATGTGACCTGTTCCACCAAGATGAGTGCAAAGTCTTCCTCCCATCACATTTAATTGTGAATATGAATTTAATCTGCTTGAATTACGCTTTAAAATGAAGCCTCAGAGTTAATTGTGTCTGAAGAAATAGCATCCGAATATTTAATATATAAAATGTCACAGGGAAACCTTAAAAAATATACGAATGAAACCCAATTTAAACAAGTTTATATCAATTTCTTCATTTTCTTGTAAAAATTATATATTTTAAGGAATAAGAACTTGCTAAAAACAGTCAAGAAACACTTAAGGGTGGCTTTCACACCTTTTTCTGATTTGTAGGACATCTAGAATGCCTACTTGATGGAACATGACACCATTAAACCAAATTATGCCATTCCCACTTAATTGTAACAAACCAAGTTATGCCATTCCCACTTAATTGTAACAAACCAAGTTACTCCATTACAACTTAGTACCAAAGAAGCCGTCACATTGCATGTCATGCTTGATCATACCATAACTCTGGCTGGCTCACTGGACCCAGTAAGCAGGACTGAGAAGAATAGTAGCTTGTGATCCAACAGGCCGGTCTGAGAGCCATTATAAGACCGACCTTTAGAACGCAACACCAAGCCGCAGGCCGCTCGCCGGCTCGAGGACAGGGGCCTTCTCTCTCACCGCAAAGTACACCGATAGGAGGCTCCATTTTTTCAGAGTGCCTCATGAAATAGCTGCACCATTAATTATTATTACAGTGTGAAAATTCCAAATGTTGCCTACTACTGCAGGCTCATTGGAAGTCGCCATTAAAAATTTAAACTCCAATTGAGTTTAATGTTAATTTTTAGTACCCCTCCTTAGGATCAATGAGATCCAGATTTTAATCCCTCTCCCTGCCAGCATATGTACAAAATATTTGCCACCCGTCGAGGGGGGAGGTCCGGCCATTGTCCGACGAGACGGACACTGACACTGGAGGCGTGAGCCAGAGTGCATGTGATGTTGGGGACGCCAACGCAACGGCCGATGGCACTTGCCCCCACACAAACACTTAAGACCGACCCTTAGAACGCAACACCAAGCCGCAGGCCGCTCGCCGGCTCGAGGACAGGGGCCTTCTCTCTCACCGCAAAGTACACCGATAGGAGGCTCCATTTTTTCAGAGTGCCTCATGAAATAATAGTAATATGGATTTATATAGTGCTAATTTCAGTTAATTGCTCATCAGCACACCATTATTACAGTGTGAAAACTCCAAATGTTGCCCACGATTGCAGGCTCATTGGAAGTTGCCATTAAAAATTGAAACACCCCTTTAGTTCAATGTGATTATACAGCTAGGTACCATAACTCTTGCTGGTCAATGGACCCAGTGAGCAGGTCGGAGAAGAATAGTAGCTTGGGATCAAGCAGAGTGGTCTGAGAGCCATTATATGGCTCACTTAACCCAATGGCATTATTTTAGTGATAGAATATATCACCCAACTGGTAAAAAATTCAATATCAACTGACCCAATGAATAGGTCAAAGAAGCATTGCCACTTAGCGGCCCCAATGAGCAGGTCTTTCATCTACCCAAACAGGCAGATCTGAAAGAATCATAACCCAATGGGCAATTCATAGTGCTGCCATGGTTAGAAGCCAAGTGATAAAGGAAAGAGAACTAGCTCCATTTTTTTTTTACATTAATTATTACAATGTGACAATTCCAGATGTTGCCTACAATTGCAGGCTCATTGGAAGTTGCCATTAAAAATTGAAACTCCTCTTGAGTTTAATGTTAATTTTTAGTACCCCTCCTTGGGATCAATTCGATCCATATTTTAATCCCTCTCCCTGCCAACATATGTGCAAAAAATTTGCCACCCGTCGAGGGCGGAGGTCCGGCCGTTGAAATAATGATAATAATAATAATAATAATAATAATAATAATATTTATATAGCGCTAATTTTAGTGAACTGCTCATCAGCGCACCATTAATTATACAGTGTGACAATTCCAGATGTTGCCTACGATTGCAGGCTCATTGGAAGTTGCCATTAAAAATTGAAACTCCCCTTGAGTTCAATGTTAATTTTTAGCACCCCTCCTTAGGATCAACGCGATCCAGATTTTAATCCCTCGCCCTGCCAACATAAGTACAGAAAATTTGCTCGCCGGCTCGAGGACATGGGCCTTCTCTCTCCCCGCAAAGGACACGCTAATTTCAGTAAACTGCTCATCAGCGCATCATTAATTATTACAGTGGGTGAACACACTTGGTAAAAAACGTTTTTTTAGGTGGCCCATTACAATAAAAACAACAATGTGGCCCATTACAATTTAAAAAACAATGTAAAAAAAAAAATACAAGACAACATAAAGTAAATTTAGTTAAAAACAAATCTAACTAAAATAAATGGTTGTTGCTGTTAAATTATGATAGTCCCAGTGGAATTTTAGTATCCCAAGGATGATTCAATCTTATATATGTAATTCATTTAGCAACAAGTTTCCTGGCTATTTTCTTTTAGTTACAACTTTTTTTAGAGTGACTCATGAAATAGCTGCACCATAAATTATTACAATGTGAAAATTCCATATGTTGCCTTCAAACCCAGCCACAATGGAAGTTGCCGTTCAGTTTAATTTGGATTTTTAATACCCTTCTAAGAATCGATTTTAAGTACCTCCCGCCAACATTTCAATTATACAAAAGCGTAACCATTAGACCAATTTATGCCATTATAACTTAATACCAAAGAAGCTGTCACATTGCATGTCAGGCTTGATTATACATTTAGGTACCATAACTCTTGCTGGTCAATGGACCCAGTGAGCAGGTCGGAGAAGAATAGTAGCTTGTGATCAAGCAGAGTGGTCTGAGAGCCATTATATGGCTTACTTAACCCAATGGCATTATTTTAGTGATAGAATATATCACCCAACTGGTAAAAAATTCAATATCAACTGACCCAATGAATAGGTCAAAGAAGCATTGCCACTTAGCAGCCCCAATGAGCAGGTCTTTCATCTACCCAAACAGGCAGATCTGAAGTATCGTAACCCAATGGGCAATTCATACAGTGCTGCCATGGTTAGAAGCCAAGTGATGAAGGAAGAGAACTGGCTCCATTTTTTTTTCAGAGTGCCTCACGAAATAGCTGCACCATAATTAATTATTACAGTGTGACAATTCCAGATGTTGCCTACAATTGCAGGCTCATTGGAAGTTGCCATTAAAAATTGAAACTCCCCTTGAGTTTAATGTTAATTTTTAGTACCCCTCCTTGGGATCAATTCGATCCAGATTTTAATCCCTCTCCCTGCCAACATATGTGCAAAAAATTTGCCACCCGTCGAGGGGGGAGGTCCGGCCGTTGAAATAATAACGATAATAATAGTAATATTTATATAGCGCTAATTTCAGTGAACTGCTCATCAGCACACCATTGATTATACAGTGTAAAAATTCCAAATGTTGCCTACGATTGCAGGCTCATTGAAAGTTGCCATTAAAAATTGAAACTCCCCTTGAGTTCAATGTTAATTTTTAGCACCCCTCCTTAGGATCAATGCGATCCAGATTTTAATCCCTCGCCCTGCCAACATAAGTACAGAAAATTTGCTCGCATGACATGGGCCTTCTCTATCCCCGCAAAGGACACACTAATTTCAGTAAACTGCTCATCAGCGCATCATTAATTATTACAGTGTGAAAATTCCAAATGTTGCCCAAGAACGAGGCTCATTGGAGTTGCCATAAAAAATTGAAACTCCCCTTGAGTTCAATGTAAATTTTTAGTACCCCTCCTTAGGATCAATGCGATCCAGATTTTACAACATATGTAATAAAAATGTGCCACCCGTCGAGGGGGAGGTCCGGCCGTTGTTAGACGAGACGGACACTGACACTGGAAGGCGTGAGCCAGAGTGCATGTGATGTTGGGGATGCCAATGCCACTGGCCGATGGTACATGCCCCCACACAAACACTTAAGACTGACCCTTAGAACGCAACACCCAGCAGCAGGCCGCTCGCCGGCTCAATGACAGGAGCCTTCTCTCTCCCCGCAAAGGACACGCTAATTTCAGTAAACTGCTCATCAGCGCACCATTAATTATTACAGTGTGAAACTTCCAAATGTTGCCCACGAACGAGGCTCATTGGAAGGTGCCATTAAAAATTGAAACTCCCCTTGAGTTCAATGTTAATTTTTAGTACCCCTCCTTAGGATCAATGCGAACCAGATTTTAATCCCTCGCCCGGCCAACATATGTACAAAAAATTTGCCACCTGTCCTGAGGGGGGAGGTCCAGCAATTGTCCGACGAGACGGACACTAACACTGGAGGCGTGAGCCAGAGTGCATGTGATGTTGGGGACGCCAATGCCAACGGTACATGCCCCCACACAAACACTTAAGACCGACCCTTAGAACGCAACAACCAGCGGCAGGCCGCTCGCCGGCTCGAGGACAGGGGCCTTCTCTCTCCCCGCAAAGGACACGGGTAGGACGCGATTCCTACCGGCCGTTGCCTGTCGTGACGAGGAGGGGGGAGATTCCCAGGCATAACCTTCTCCCACGCAGATCAAGCAGGACATGCAAAGCTGGGTTTGTTTTGTGTAAATGAAATTTTGACGTTTGTTTATATATCTTAGCAGGAGGGAGATTAAAATGCTGATTGTAAAGATTCCATGGAGAAATAATGAAAACCTGCCGAATGATCATTACCGAGAGTGAGAGCACTATAAGAGTTGAGAGAGAGAAGGCAAAAAAGGACTGCAGGGGAGAAGATTCTGCCTGAGAATCTCCCCGCTCCTCGTCACGGCAGGCAACGAGCGCCATGAGAGACTCGTCCTACTCGTGTCCTTTGCGGGGAGAGAGAAGGCCCGTGTCCTCGAGTCGGAGAGCAGACGGCCACAGGGTGTTGCATTCTAAGAGTCGGTCTGAAGTGTTTGTGTGGGGGTTACATGACACTGACCATTGGCGCCCATGCCCGATGGCATGCAACCCTCACACAGACACTTCAGACGGACTCTCAGAATGCAACACCCAGCAGCAGGCGGCTCGTTGGCTCGAGGACAGGGGTCTGGTCTCTCACCGCAAAGGACACAGGTAGACCGCGACTGCCATGGCGACCGTTGCCTGTCGTGACGAGGAAGGGGGAGATTCTCAGGCAGAACCAAATCCTGCGCAGTCCTCTTCTGCCGTCTCACAATCACCTCTTATAGTCTCTCACTCACGGTAATGATCCTTCTGCAAGTTTTCATTACCCCTCCTTGGAATCGATACAATCCAGATTTTAATCCCCTCCCCTGCGAACATACATATACACCCGTCAAAACTTCATTTACACAAAACTGTAACAAACCAAGTTACGCCATTACAACTTAATACCAAAGAAGCCATCTAATTGCATGTCATGCTTGATCATACGGCTAGGAGGTCTCCCTGCCAACATATATAAAAAAAAAAATTTGCCACCCGTCGAGGGGGTGAGGTCTGACCGTTGTCCGACGAGACGAACACTGACACTGGGAGGCGTGAGCCAGAGTGCATGTGATGTTGGGGACGCCAACGCATTGGCCGATGGCACTTGCCCCCACACAAACACTTAAGACCGACCCTTAGAACGCAACACCCAGCAGCAGGCCGCTCGCCGGCTCGAGGACAGGGGCCTTCTCTCTCCCCGCAAAGACATCGTTAGAGGAGGCTCCATTCTTTTCAGAGTTCCTCATGAAATAATGATAATAATATGGATTTATATAGCGCTAATTTTAGTAAACTGCTCATCAGCGCACCATTGATTATACAGTGTAAAAATTCCAAATGTTGCCCACGAATGAGGCTCATTGGAAGTTGCCATTAAAAATTGAAACTCCCCTTGAGTTCAATGTTAATTTTTAGTACCCCTCCTTAGGATCAATGCGATCCAGATTTTAATCCCTCGCCCGGCCAACATAATATGTGTGCCTCATGAAATAGCTGCACCATTAATTATTACAGTGTGAAAATTCCAGATGTTGCTTGCAACTGCAGGCTCAAAGAAAGTTGCTATTAAAATTTAAACTCCCATTGAGTTAAATGTTAATTTTAGTACCCCTCCTTAGGATTGATGTGATGCGGATTTTTATAACCTGCCCCCTGTTCAAAATATGTGACCTGTTCCACCAAGATGAGTGCAAAGTCTTCCTCCCATCACATTTAATTGTGAATATGAATTTAATCTGCTTGAATTACGCTTTAAAATGAAGCCTGAGAGTTAATTGTGTCTGAAGAAATAGCATCCGAATATTTAATATATAAAATGTCACAGGGAAACCTTAAAAAATATACGAATGAAACCCAATTTAAACAAGTTTATATCAATTTCTTCATTTTCTTGTAAAAATTATATATTTTAAGGAATAAGAACTTGCTAAAAACAGTCAAGAAACACTTAAGGGTGGCTTTCACACCTTTTTCTGATTTGTAGGACATCTAGAATGCCTACTTGATGGAACATGACACCATTAAACCAAATTATGCCATTCCCACTTAATTGTAACAAACCAAGTTATGCCATTCCCACTTAATTGTAACAAACCAAGTTACTCCATTACAACTTAGTACCAAAGAAGCCGTCACATTGCATGTCATGCTTGATCATACCATAACTCTGGCTGGCTCACTGGACCCAGTAAGCAGGACTGAGAAGAATAGTAGCTTGTGATCCAACAGGCCGGTCTGAGAGCCATTATAAGACCGACCTTTAGAACGCAACACCAAGCCGCAGGCCGCTCGCCGGCTCGAGGACAGGGGCCTTCTCTCTCACCGCAAAGTACCGATAGGAGGCTCCATTTTTTCAGAGTGCCTCATGAAATAGCTGCACCATTAATTATTACAGTGTGAAAATTCCAAATGTTGCCTACTACTGCAGGCTCATTGGAAGTCGCCATTAAAAATTTAAACTCCAATTGAGTTTAATGTTAATTTTTAGTACCCCTCCTTAGGATCAATGAGATCCAGATTTTAATCCCTCTCCCTGCCAGCATATGTACAAAATATTTGCCACCCGTCGAGGGGGGGAGGTCCGGCCATTGTCCGACGAGACGGACACTGACACTGGAGGCGTGAGCCAGAGTGCATGTGATGTTGGGGACGCCAACGCAACGGCCGATGGCACTTGCCCCCACACAAACACTTAAGACCGACCCTTAGAACGCAACACCAAGCCGCAGGCCGCTCACCGGCTCGAGGACAGGGGCCTTCTCTCTCACCGCAAAGTACACGATAGGAGGCTCCATTTTTTCAGAGTGCCTCATGAAATAATAGTAATATGGATTTATATAGTGCTAATTTCAGTTAATTGCTCATCAGCACACCATTATTACAGTGTGAAAACTCCAAATGTTGCCCACGATTGCAGGCTCATTGGAAGTTGCCATTAAAAATTGAAACACCCCTTTAGTTCAATGTGATTATACAGCTAGGTACCATAACTCTTGCTGGTCAATGGACCCAGTGAGCAGGTCGGAGAAGAATAGTAGCTTGGGATCAAGCAGAGTGGTCTGAGAGCCATTATATGGCTCACTTAACCCAATGGCATTATTTTAGTGATAGAATATATCACCCAACTGGTAAAAAATTCAATATCAACTGACCCAATGAATAGGTCAAAGAAGCATTGCCACTTAGCGGCCCCAATGAGCAGGTCTTTCATCTACCCAAACAGGCAGATCTGAAAGAATCATAACCCAATGGGCAATTCATAGTGCTGCCATGGTTAGAAGCCAAGTGATAAAGGAAAGAGAACTAGCTCCATTTTTTTTTTACATTAATTATTACAATGTGACAATTCCAGATGTTGCCTACAATTGCAGGCTCATTGGAAGTTGCCATTAAAAATTGAAACTCCTCTTGAGTTTAATGTTAATTTTTAGTACCCCTCCTTGGGATCAATTCGATCCATATTTTAATCCCTCTCCCTGCCAACATATGTGCAAAAAATTTGCCACCCGTCGAGGGCGGAGGTCCGGCCGTTGAAATAATGATAATAATAATAATAATAATAATAATAATAATATTTATATAGAGCTAATTTTAGTGAAATGCTCATCAGCGCACCATTAATTATACAGTGTGACAATTCCAGATGTTGCCTACGATTGCAGGCTCATTGGAAGTTGCCATTAAAAATTGAAACTCCCCTTGAGTTCAATGTTAATTTTTAGCACCCCTCCTTAGGATCAACGCGATCCAGATTTTAATCCCTCGCCCTGCCAACATAAGTACAGAAAATTTGCTCGCCGGCTCGAGGACATGGGCCTTCTCTCTCCCCGCAAAGGACACGCTAATTTCAGTAAACTGCTCATCAGCGCACCATTAATTATTACAGTGGGTAATAAAAACAACAATGTGGCCCATTACAATTTAAAAAACAATGTAAAAAAAAAAATACAAGACAACATAAAGTAAATTTAGTTAAAAACAAATCTAACTAAAATAAATGGTTGTTGCTGTTAAATTATGATAGTCCCAGTGGAATTTTAGTATCCCAAGGATGATTCAATCTTATATATGTAATTCATTTAGCAACAAGTTTCCTGGCTATTTTCTTTTAGTTACAACTTTTTTTAGAGTGACTCATGAAATAGCTGCACCATAAATTATTACAATGTGAAAATTCCATATGTTGCCTTCAAACCCAGCCACAATGGAAGTTGCCGTTCAGTTTAATTTGGATTTTTAATACCCCTTCTAAGAATCGATTTTAAGTACCTCCCGCCAACATTTCAATTATACAAAAGCGTAACCATTAGACCAATTTATGCCATTATAACTTAATACCAAAGAAGCTGTCACATTGCATGTCAGGCTTGATTATACATTTAGGTACCATAACTCTTGCTGGTCAATGGACCCAGTGAGCAGGTCGGAGAAGAATAGTAGCTTGTGATCAAGCAGAGTGGTCTGAGAGCCATTATATGGCTTACTTAACCCAATGGCATTATTTTAGTGATAGAATATATCACCCAACTGGTAAAAAATTCAATATCAACTGACCCAATGAATAGGTCAAAGAAGCATTGCCACTTAGCAGCCCCAATGAGCAGGTCTTTCATCTACCCAAACAGGCAGATCTGAAGTATCGTAACCCAATGGGCAATTCATACAGTGCTGCCATGGTTAGAAGCCAAGTGATGAAGGAAAGAGAACTGGCTCCATTTTTTTTTCAGAGTGCCTCACGAAATAGCTGCACCATTAATTATTACAGTGTGACAATTCCAGATGTTGCCTACAATTGCAGGCTCATTGGAAGTTGCCATTAAAAATTGAAACTCCCCTTGAGTTTAATGTTAATTTTTAGTACCCCTCCTTGGGATCAATTCGATCCAGATTTTAATCCCTCTCCCTGCCAACATATGTGCAAAAAAATTTGCCACCCGTCGAGGGGGGAGGTCCGGCCGTTGAAATAATAACGATAATAATAGTAATATTTATATAGCGCTAATTTCAGTGAACTGCTCATCAGCACACCATTGATTATACAGTGTAAAAATTCCAAATGTTGCCTACGATTGCAGGCTCATTGAAAGTTGCCATTAAAAATTGAAACTCCCCTTGAGTTCAATGTTAATTTTTAGCACCCCTCCTTAGGATCAATGCGATCCAGATTTTAATCCCTCGCCCTGCCAACATAAGTACAGAAAATTTGCTCGCATGACATGGGCCTTCTCTCCCCAGCAAAGGACACACTAATTTCAGTAAACTGCTCATCAGCGCATCATTAATTATTACAGTGTGAAAATTCCAAATGTTGCCCAAGAACGAGGCTCATTGGAGTTGCCATAAAAAATTGAAACTCCCCTTGAGTTCAATGTAAATTTTTAGTACCCCTCCTTAGGATCAATGCGATCCAGATTTTACAACATATGTAATAAAAATGTGCCACCGTCGAGGGGGAGGTCCGGCCGTTGTTAGACGAGACGGACACTGACACTGGAAGGCGTGAGCCAGAGTGCATGTGATGTTGGGGATGCCAATGCCACTGGCCGATGGTACATGCCCCCACACAAACACTTAAGACTGACCCTTAGAACGCAACACCCAGCAGCAGGCCGCTCGCCGGCTCAATGACAGGAGCCTTCTCTCTCCCCGCAAAGGACACGCTAATTTCAGTAAACTGCTCATCAGCGCACCATTAATTATTACAGTGTGAAACTTCCAAATGTTGCCCACGAACGAGGCTCATTGGAAGGTGCCATTAAAAATTGAAACTCCCCTGAGTTCAATGTTAATTTTTAGTACCCCTCCTTAGGATCAATGCGAACCAGATTTTAATCCCTCGCCCGGCCAACATATGTACAAAAAATTTTTCACCTGTCCTGAGGGGGGAGGTCCAGCAATTGTCCGACGAGACGGACACTAACACTGGAGGCGTGAGCCAGAGTGCATGTGATGTTGGGGACGCCAATGCCAACGGTACATGCCCCCACACAAACACTTAAGACCGACCCTTAGAACGCAACAACCAGCGGCAGGCCGCTCGCCGGCTCGAGGACAGGGGCCTTCTCTCTCCCCGCAAAGGACACGGGTAGGACGCGATTCCTACCGGCCCGTTGCCTGTCGTGACGAGGAGGGGGGAGATTCCCAGGCATAACCTTCTCCCACGCAGATCAAGCAGGACATGCAAAGCTGGGTTTGTTTTGTGTAAATGAAATTTTGACGTTTGTTTATATATCTTAGCAGGAGGGAGATTAAAATGCTGATTGTAAAGATTCCATGGAGAAATAATGAAAACCTGCCGAATGATCATTACCGAGAGTGAGAGCACTATAAGAGTTGAGAGAGAGAAGGCAAAAAAGGACTGCAGGGGAGAAGATTCTGCCTGAGAATCTCCCGCTCCTCGTCACGGCAGGCAATGAGCGCCATGAGAGACTCGTCCTACTCGTGTCCTTTGCGGGGAGAGAGAAGGCCCGTGTCCTCGAGTCGGAGAGCAGACGGCCACAGGGTGTTGCATTCTAAGAGTCGGTCTGAAGTGTTTGTGTGGGGGTTACATGACACTGACCATTGGCGCCCATGCCCGATGGCATGCAACCCTCACACAGACACTTCAGACGGACTCTCAGAATGCAACACCCAGCAGCAGGCGGCTCGTTGGCTCGAGGACAGGGGTCTGGTCTCTCACCGCAAAGGACACAGGTAGACCGCGACTGCCATGGCGACCGTTGCCTGTCGTGACGAGGAAGGGGGAGATTCTCAGGCAGAACCAAATCCTGCGCAGTCCTCTTCTGCCGTCTCTCAATCACCTCTTATAGTCTCTCACTCACGGTAATGATCCTTCTGCAAGTTTTCATTACCCCTCCTTGGAATCGATACAATCCAGATTTTAATCCCCTCCCCTGCGAACATACATATACACCCGTCAAAACTTCATTTACACAAAACTGTAACAAACCAAGTTACGCCATTACAACTTAATACCAAAGAAGCCATCTAATTGCATGTCATGCTTGATCATACGGCTAGGAGGTCTCCCTGCCAACATATATAAAAAAAAAATTTGCCACCCGTCGAGGGGGTGAGGTCTGACCGTTGTCCGACGAGACGAACACTGACACTGGGAGGCGTGAGCCAGAGTGCATGTGATGTTGGGGACGCCAACGCATTGGCCGATGGCACTTGCCCCACACAAACACTTAAGACCGACCCTTAGAACGCAACACCCAGCAGCAGGCGCTCGCGGCTCGAGGACAGGGCCTTCTCTCTCCCGCAAAGACATCGTTAGAGGAGGCTCCATTCTTTTCAGGTTCCTCATGTAATAATAATAATATGGATTTATATAGCGCTAATTTTAGTAAACTGCTCATCAGCGCACCATTGATTATACAGTGTAAAAATTCCAAATGTTGCCCACGAATGAGGCTCATTGGAAGTTGCCATTAAAAATTGAAACTCCCCTTGAGTTCAATGTTAATTTCTAGTACCCCTCCTTAGGATCAATGGATCCAGATTTTATCCCTCGCCCGGCCAACATAATATGTACAAAAAATTTGCCACCCGTCCAGGGGGGGAGTCCAGCCATTGTCCGACAAGACGAACACTGACACTGGGAGGCGTGAGCCAGAGTGCATGTGAT